>PVJS01000712.1:0-62351 GCA_004027185.1 Glis glis | reverse complement strand
TGAGGCTGGCTGCAAACCCGGATCCTCTGGTCTCAGCCTCCCAAGTACTGGGATTATAAGCGTGCGCCACCACGCCCGGCTCCAATATTTATACTATAAGTTTTTTTTTTCTTCTTCTTTTTTGGCAGTACGAGGACTTGAGCCAGATATATACTAGGCAAGTGCTCTACAACGGAGCTATGCCTTCGTCCTTTATTTTATTTTGTTTTTAAATTCTGGAGCACCTCAGAGTCCTTCAATTTTTACTCTCTACAGAGTATAAACCTCATTTTCTGCTGAGGGAAAGGAAGTGAGTCCCCTGGTCGCACAAAGTGAGGAAGAGGATGTGGGTGGGGTCTAGCTGCCTCTCAGCCTTTGTCTTCTCTTTTCTCCAAAGCCCTAAACCCCTGCTACTTGCAATTCTTTAAGACTTTGGGGTTCTATTTTAGAATCGGCTAGGGTATAGCTGTCCTGGATCTGCTAGGTCACTCATCTTTCTTCCTTCTGCTTTCTAACTCACACCACTTTATAGCTATCATCACAATTCCCTTTTCTATTTTGATTTTATAGCAAAACAAAACAATACCCTTCATGTCAGTTAGTGGGGATCCAGAGAAATATGTGGAAATATGTGTACTTAATTCTAACTTGAAAGTGCACTTATATAAATAAAATAAGATAAATAAAATATATCTGCCTTCAGATATATTTTACTGAGAAAATGTTCCAGTATGTAACTCTTGGTTGTTACTTCCTTTTGTGTGTGTGTGAGGTACTAGGGATTGAACCCAGAGGCATTCTACCTCCGAGCTGCACCCCTAGCCCTATTTATTTTATTTTATTGCGGTACTGGGGATGGAACCCAGGGGCATTCTACCTCTGAGCTACACCGCCAGTCCTATTTTTTATTCTTTATTTTGAAACAGGGTCTCACTAAGTTGCAGAGGGTCTCACTAAGTAGCTGAGGCTGGCCGTGATCCTCCTGTCTCAGCCTCCGAAGTACAGGGATTACAAGCATGAGCCACCATGCCTGGCTTTTTTTTTTTTTTTTTTTTTTTTGGAAATAGGGTCTCCCTAGGTTGCTGAAAGTCTCACTACTTGCTGAGGCTCTCCTCGAGAGACTCAGCCTCCCAAATACTGGGATTACAGGCGTGCACCACCACACCTGGCTATTACTTTTTAAAAGGAAGTTATGGAAGTCATAATTTTGCAGACATCTAAGAGCATTTCTTACTGACAAAATATTTTGAACCACTGTTGCAGAAATATGGATCAACTGAAATTGTAGTAATCTTAATTCACAAATATAAAACTGTCTCATTGTTATGGTTTGGATTAATTAATTAATTTATTTATTGTGGTAATGGGGATTGAACTCAGAGGCATTCTACCTCTGAGCTACACCCCAAGCCCTTCTTATTTTTTATTTTGAAACAGGGTCTTGCTAGGTTGCTGAGAGTCTCACTATGTTGTTGAAGCTGGCCTCAAACCTGCAATCCTCCTCCTCTCTCAGCCTCCCAAGTGCTGGAATTACAGGTATACACCACCATGCACAGCGTATGGTTTGAGCTTAGAATGTCCCCCAGACCTCGCGTTGTAGACAAGGCAGCCATATTGGAGGCAGGACTTGGTTGCTGAGGAAGGATCCCCAGGGCTGTGGCATATATATATATATATTTCCTCATCCCCTTGCTCTCTCTCTGCTTCCGGCCTCCATGATGTGCGAGCAGAGTGTTCCACTCATTTTCTCTCTCTCTCTCTCTCTCTCTCTCTCTCTGTCTCTCCCCGCCCCTCTGCTTCCCACCGCCATGCCCTGAGCTCCACAGACTTCCCGTGGACTGAAACCTCTGGCTCTCCAGCACCGTGAGCGAGTAAATCCCCTTCCTCTAAGTCATGCTTGTCAGGTGTTCTGGGTCACAGCAGTGAGAATGCTGATGGAAACACATTTTAGGGAATGTGGTAACTTTTAAGGTAAATGGGGGAATGTGAAGAGAAGGAGGTAAGTGTTGAGTACTCTCAGTAGAGGAATACCAAGCCAGGTGAACTGGGAATGATGTGTCACCAGTACAGCCAAAGGACGCATGCCTAGACATAGAGCCCAAATTGTTTCCAAGGGAAAGCCCAGGGTCAGAATTGATGGTCCTACTCAAAGACAGAGCTACAATGGTGGGAAATTAGAAGGTCAATTCAGGGTGGCTCAGAACGGACTGAGGACAGAAAAGAGAGCTAGGTAATTTCCCTTTTATAAAATGCTATGTGCGTGGTTTGTGCTCATGGAAAAGATTTAAAAGATTAATAATATCCAATGTGAAGAAACAGGCACTTTCATGTACTGTTGGGGAGCATATATTTTATAGCCTTTATTAAAGAGTAATTGGTAATTACAGTCAGTTCTCCATATCCACAGGTTCCACACCCACAGATTCAAGTAAACTTAGATGGAAAATATTTGTAAAAAAAAAAAAACTTTCATCTGTACTAGACATGTACATATTTTATTTTCTTGCCATTATTCCCTAAACAAAACAGTATAACAACTACTTGCATAGTATTTACATTGTAAGCTTATTACAATTAATCTAGAGATGATTTAAAGTATTTTAGAAGATAAGCCTAGGTTATATGCAAATACTAACCATTTCATATAAGGAACTTGAGCATCTGTTGATTTTGGCACCATGAGGGAGTCCTGGAATAAATGTTCTGTGGGTACCAAGGGATGACTGCATATACGAAAATTCTAAATGTAGATTTACTTTGACTTAGCAAATCAGTTCCTACAAATAATTACACAAAAATGAGTGAAAATTAATGTATAAGAACATTCATTGCATCATTGCTTATAATAGAGAAAACCAAAAATAATAAAAATGTACATTATGAAGGATTATTTAAATTCCTGTTGATGCAGACCCAAGTATAGCTTTTCTCTTGTGGTCCATTCTTCATAAAGAGATGTATTCAAAAGAAATTAATTTAGTACCTTTCAAAGAACATTGAGTGAAGTCTAATTCATAACCCATATCTCCATTTAATGTTTTATTTTTGTTTCACAGCCTTATTGTTGAATACTTAGGGCATCATATGTCAGGAAAGAAACACAAGATCAATCAATATTTGATACATAGAATGATATCTAAAATGTGTTAACTAAAAAAAATTACCAAATAGAATATACAGCATGATCCCATCTATGTTTAAAAAAACATAAAAGCTTCCAGCATCAAGTAATTGCAGAATAGCTTATATCAGACTAAACCTTCCACTGATAGTAATGATCAACTGTGTGTGTGTGTGTGTGTGTGTGTGTGTGTGTGTGTGTGTGCAGAGTCATAGAAAAGGACCAAAAGTAGACCCAAACTGGAGAAGATATAATCCACACTAAACTGGCTTTTCCATTACAGACATTTGTAAGTCTGCATAACACAGATTTATTCAGCTAAAGATTTGGATGTTGGAGTTCAGTGTTGCCAGAGCAACTGGAAATTGAAGGAGAGATATCCAGAAGGTTAAGACTAATAGAGGGGAAGTTCCTAGATTTATGTACAAAGTCTCCCCAAAACTTTGGCTGACTTTTTAGGTGCAGATATACAGGGCAAAACTCCAAAAAAGCATAGCAGAAAACAACAACTGGAAGGCTGAAAATGTTGAGCAGAGATTTCAGCAATTGCCTGATGCTAAGGAGGTAGAGTTTGAATCAAAATCTCACCAAATTAGAGGGGCTTGGTGAACATGTCTCGAATTCCATCTATATGCCAGAAGCATCACATCCTATATGTAAGGACCACATCCCAGGACTATGGGCTGCATCCTAGGATTAAGGGCAAAAAGTATGAGTAGTTTAACAAAGCCAGAAATAAGCCTATATAGGATTAAGGTTGTCCACAAGAAATTCAGCAGCCTGAGAGAACAAAACTAAATACTGATTAAAGGTAGAGAATGGAAACTAGAGTTTCAACAATGTCCAACATACAATCAAAATTACCAGACAAACAAAGAAGCAGGGAAAATTGAATAGGATAAAGAGAAATAAAAACCCAGAAAATAAGTGAATAACCAGAAACAAAGCAGATGTTGGAATCAGCATATAAGGACTGTAGGATTACTATTATAAGTTTGTTGAAGAATTTACAAGTATAGATAAGTATAATGTGTGAAGATATGGGGATTTCAGGAAAATATATAAACATGCTAAACAACAAAAGAACCAAATGGAAATTTCTGAACTGAAAATACAATCTCAGAACTGAAAAAATAAGATATCTGAAATTATAAAAAATACCATACCTGAAAAAATGTTGGATGGGATTCAAAGAGATGCACTATAAATATAAAGACATAGAAAGGTCAGAAATCCAGAAATGTTAATGGGCTGTATGTGTGGTACCTCTCTTTCAATATTCTTGTTTGGCATATAATTGATCCAGAATTATTGGTCTTTAAATTTTAACATGAAGACTTATGTACTCATTTAGCCTGGTGAGTTTCTATTACAAGATCCCTGTCATTCTCTCCATGGTCCCCTATAATTTTCAGTCAGCAGATATTTTTTCTCCTCAATCTTCTATATTTCTTATCTTTTATTTCTCATAGCTTTTTCCCTCTGGCTTTTTGCTCTATATTCAGGGAAAATATCTTGATTTGGTCTTCCAAATTACCAGTCCTCTTTCCAATGGTGGCTATTCTGCACTTCATCCCTGGCATTGAGTTTTATAAGTTGTTAATCATATTTTTAGTTTTTTAAAGATTACTTTCCTTTCCTCTGAGTTTTTTTTTTCTATAGCTCTTATTTTGTGGGTGTAATATGCATTTTATCTCAGGTTGCTGAATAACATTCTTTCAGTGTTTTCTTGGGCCGCCTGCATTTGCTGTCTCCTCAGAGTTCAGATTTCAGGCTATGAGTTTGGTTCAAGGGTTTAGCAAGTCTAGGTTGTTCATTTTCAAATGTAAATCCATCTGTGTTGGGAACTGGTATCCTTTTTTTTTTTTTTGGTGTGTGTGTTACTGCAGATTGAACCTAGGACATTCTACCTCTGAGCCACACTCCCGGCCCTTTTTATTTTTATTTTCAAACAGGGTCTCACTAGGTTGCTGAGAATCTTTCTACATTGCTGAGGCTGTCCTCGAACCTGCGATCCTCCTGTCTCAGCATCCCAAGTACTGAGATTACAGGTGTGTGCCACCACGCCCGGCTGGGAACTGGTATCCTTTCCTGAGCAATTGTGTACATTCCCTTCCAACATTTCTTGCCAAGTCTGCCCACCCCAAAATGTGGTGCTATGGTTTGAATATGGTTTGTCTCCTTTGAAATTCATGTTGAAATTTGATTTTCATTGTGACTGTGTGAGGAGGTGAGCCTTTAAGAGATGATTATGTTATTAAGAGGGATTAAGGCCTTTTTGCAGGATTAGGTTAATTCTGGTGGGGTTGCCTTAATTATAGTAAGAATGGGTTGTTATAAAGTGAAGTCATATTGGGCGTGGTGGCACACGCTTGTAATCCCAAGCGTGATTACACCGTGGGAGGCTGAGACCAGAGGATCTCAGCCAGCCTCAGCTACTTAGTGAGGCCCTCTGCAACTTAGTGAGTCCCTGTTTCAAAATAAAGAATAAAAAAAAAATAGGGCTGGGGGTGTAGCCCGGAGGTAGAATGCCCCTGGGTTCAATCCCCACTACTGCAAATAAATAAATAAATAAATAAACAAACAAACAAACAAACAAACAATAAATAAGGGAAGTCACCCCTCATGTTTTGTCTCTTCTGTTTGTGCCTGCCTACCCTTCCACTTTTCTGCCCAGTTATGATGCTGCACAGGGCCTTGCCAGATGTGGCTACCCAATCTTGGACTTCTAACTTCTAGAACCATGAGCTAAATAAGTTTCTTTCCTTTGTAAATTACCCAGTGTCAGATATTCTGTTATAGCAACAGAAAACGGACTAAACTATATGGTGGCAAACTGTAATGAATATGCTGTATTCCATCTCTCATGGGCAGGCAGGGTAGACAGCAGATTGGCTTCAAATAAGCAGGTAGAGAAAATCCCCTCCTTAGAGCACCTCCGGGGACTTTACACTGGTTCCAAGTTGCCTTTCCTTAATTAACAAGTCAGTAATAACTGGGGCCATGCCCTGCTTTTCTCTCTGGCCCTAATCCTTATTCTAGGAATCCTGCATGACGGATCCTTTACTCAGAGAGCCTGGAGCAATGCCATAGCTGGCTGCCCAAGGTGCAACTTGGTGGGGCCTGACCTTATAGAGCCTCAACCAGCATCCCACAGCATACGTTGATCTCCTCCTGATGACCTCTAGCTTATTTTTCTCTTGAGAAAACCAGTATATTCCAGTTTGACTGTGCCATTGAACACCTATTCTCTGCCAGGAGCTAAGGCAGAGAGGATTCAGTACTAAATAGGCGGATGGTGACTCATCCGGGTGAAGCCTGCAGGCCAGAGCCCCTCCTTCAGAGAGGACTGTGTGTCTCTGGGCCTGCTGGTGTTCCTGTCTGCCTGCTACTGCCCAGAAATTCTTCAGCTTCCCCTTGACTGGCATTTTCTGGGTAAAGCCTAGGACTTAGTCTTATTTTTTGTATCACATTTCACCAGGATTTGGGAGGGAGGAGAAGTAGCCATGTCAGCTCAGCACACCATCTTGAACTAACCACCTTTTTTTTTCTTTAAGTGGGAGAGAGAAATTTTGGAATTCATATGTACTTTATGATTCTATTATTAGCAAAATGGGTAATTTCTACACCTCAAAGGAAGGCTGAATACAATTATTCTTACTTTGGTGGTGGCTCTAGAATTGGAGTCTCTTTTGTGGCTGGGTAAGAAATCATAGAGTTCTAGTCAAATGCTAACATTAGGGAACCAGCTCAGGGTGAGACTATGCTGGTCACCATCTTGAGTCTTCAGTTTGCTTCTTCTAATGTCCTTCATGGTCATCTTAACAATGGAACTTTAAGAAATATTTTTCTTAAATAGAGACTAGCTGTCTGGCTACCAGATAGCAGGGAGTGAAGCAAAGTTTGTACAGACAGCAAGAGCTCAAATATTTTTGAAAGGCAGGCATGGTGGCACACGCCTGTAATCCTAGTACTTAGCAGTCTGAGACAGGATCTCAGGTTCACTGCCAGCCTCAGCAACTTAGTGAGACCCTGTTCCAAAATAAAAAAAATAGGGCTGGGGGTGTAGCTCAAAGGTAGAATGCCCGAGTTCAGTCCCTAGTACCACCCCCCCAACAAAAAAATTGGGAAGGAGCCACTTTTGAACATGAGCATGGGAGAGCATCTGCTCCCCTCATGGTCCCCCCCCACATCCCAACCTCATCACCCACGCAAAGGAGCAAAGGAGGAGCTCTTGCTGTCTGTACAAACTTTGCTTCACTCCCTGCTATCTGGTAGCCAGACAGCTAGTCTCTAGGTATCCTTTGAAACCCAAAAGATCTGTGTGTGTGTGTGTGTGTGTGTGTGTGGTACTGGGGATTGAACCCAGGGGTTTTCCTCCGAGCTACACCCAAAGCCTATTTTATTTTTTATTTATTTATTTATTTATTTATTTATTTATTTATTTATTTGCGGTACCGGGAATTGAATGCAGGGGCGTTCTACCTCCGCGCTACATCCCCGGCCCTATTTTTTTTATGCTTTATTTTGAAACTGGGTCTCACAAAGTTGCGGAGGGCCTCACTAAGGAGAGAGAGAGAGAGAGAGAGAGAGAGACAGAGCGAGAACTGAGGCTGGCCGGGAACCCGGATCCTCCGGTCTCCGCCTCCCAAAGTACTGGGATTACAAGCGTGCGCCACCACGCCCGGCTTTATTATTTTTTATTTTGAAACAGGGTCTCGCTAAGTTGCTGAGGGTCTTGCTAACTTGCCAAGACTGGCCTCGAACCTGTGATCCTCTTGTCTCAGACTCCCAAGTACCGAGATTACAGAGATTACGGGCGTGCATCGCCACACCCAGCTCTTCTTATGTCTTTTAATATCTTTCATAGCTTTGATGGAAAACCATATTTTTAGTATCAGTCTTTATTCTAGTTAACCTTTGTTGATAAGTTCTCTCTCCCCACCTGTTTCGCTAGATTTGTTTTATTAGCACCAGCTGAGTGTAAGGCTGCCTTCTCAGAAATAAAGACAAACAGCCCACTAGGTGACTTGGTTAGCTACCCTTAGGCAAACACCAAATCAAGTATTTAATAATTCCTTTTTGAAGCTGAGGCTCCAGGACCAACTCCCAGTACTAAGACAGTATTGACATAATATTTGTGCACTTTTCTTTAAGATGATTATCTTTTTTTTAACCATATGATTCCATTTATGTGAAATTCATGAACAGGCAAAATAAACCATGGGTAGAAATCTGGATAATGGTTGCTTCTCAGAGACAAGTGGGGGACACTTGACAAAACAGGAAATTTCCCACTGTGGAAAAAAAATCTACATATTCTTCTTTAAAAAAAAACTATTAAAAGCTGGACATGGTGGCACATGCTTGTAATCCCAGTACTTGGGAGGCTGAGACCGGAGGATCTGGGTTCACGGCCAGCCTCAGCTACTTAGTGAGGCCTTTCGCAACTTAGTGAGACCGTTTCAAAATAAAGAATAAAAACTAGGGCTGGGGGTGTAGCTCGGAGGTAGAATGCCCCTGGGTTCAATCCCCAGTACTGCAAAAAAAAAAAAACTATTGATTTTTAACTGATGTGCTAATTACTCTGATTTGATCATTACACGTTGTATATATGAGTCAAAACATCACACAGTATCCAATAAATATGCACAATTAGTAGATAACTATCACTTTTAACCAAGTAGTCGCATGGTCAACCTCTCGTATCTCTGTGACCACACGGAGGTGACAAAGTCAATCAAACCTCCCTTGGCCTATCTGTCCCAAAGTAACAAAGATCTTGTCTTCTGGGGGATGATCTAAAACCCAAGTCATCCTAGCCAGGAGGAAGTTAAAAAGGAATTCAGAAAGCACTTTTTTTTTCCTAGCAGTAGCAATATTTCCATGGCTGGTCTCCTTGAACATGAAAAAGATTGTGGCTAATAGATATGTCAGAGCTTTTTTAGAAATATGTCCTGTTTTATGTGTGTTCAGCAGAACTCAAAAAAAAAAAAAGAAAAGAAAAAGAAAATCAGTCTTTTGTGGCTTCCAAGAAAAAGGCTTTTCTTTTCTTCTTGTTTGTCACACATCTAGGTCCCAGAATCATCCAGGAAGAGGGAGGGGATGAAGATTTTCAAAAAAATTGGCTCCTTCATCCTATATCTGCAGACACCGGCAAGGATGGAAGGGAAAGTACGGTTGGTCTTACTGGGTCATAATTTAGACTTTTGATTTAAGTACAGAGCCCATGTTGTCGCCAATATGTATTATGAACATGCCACTGAGACTAATCCTCAAAGACTGGATTAATAGAACTATGTGCTCTCATAAAATGACTCCCTTACAGAACATCCCAGGAAGATATGCAAACACTGTACCTTACACCAAAGATGTGGGTGATTTAAAACATACATATCTATATATGTATGTGTACAAATACATACAGCCATGCATCACATAATGACATTTCAGTAAATGACAGACCACATATTGGACAGGTGGTCACATAAGATTATCATGGAGGTTAGGCCCAGTGGTGCATGCCTGTAATCCCAGTACTTGGGAAGCTGAGACAGGAGGATTGCAGTTTTGAGTCCAACCTTGACAACTCAGCGAGACTCTCAGCATCTTAATGAAAGCCTGTTTCTTTTCTTTTTTTTTTAAAGGGCTGGGGTTGTAGCGTGGGGATTGAATGCCCCAGGTTCAATCCCCAGTGCCAAACAAACAAACAAAAAAACCCCATACAAACAAAAGCAAAAAAAAAAAAACCCACAAACAAACAAAAACCATTGTAATGGAGCTGAAAAATTCCTAGAGATGTCACATTATACCACAACACATTACTTATGTTTGTGGTGATGCTGGTGTAAAAAAACTACTGTGCCACCAGTCATATAAAAGTAGAGCTCATACAATTAAGTGTAGTACATAATACTTGATCACAACAACCTACTATGTAGGTAAATTACTACACTTTATCATTATTTTAACATGTGCTCCTTGTATTTATTTATTTATTTTTTAAGTTTGGTGTGAAACAGCCCTAGGCAGGTCTTTGGGAGGGACTCCTGGAGAAGGCGTTGCTATCAGAGGAAAGAGGAGCTCGTGTGGGCTACTGCCCCTGACGACCTGCCAGCGGGACAGGATGGTGAACTGATGTCCTGAACCCGGGGAGGTCTAGCTACGGAGTGTTTGTGTCTTCGTTTTCATTCATTTTTATTTTTATTTTTTGTGGTACTAGAGATTGAACCCAGGGGCATTCTACCTCTGAGCTACACCCCCAGCCCTATTTATTTTTTATTTTGAAATAGGGCCTCACTAAATTGTTGAGTCTAGCCTTGAACCTGCGATCCTCCTGTCTCGGCCTCCTAAGTACTGGGATTACAGGTCTGGCCTGTGTCTTAGTTTTTAACCAAAAAAGTTAAAAATTTTCTTAAAAATTTAAATAGAAAAATGCTGATAGAGCCGGACATGGTGGCGCACGCTTGTAATCCCAGTACTTGGGAGGCTGAGACCAGAGGATCCGGGTTCACAGCCAGCCTCTGCTACTTAGTGAGGCCCTCCACAACTTAGTGAGACCCTGTTTCAAAATAAAGAATAAAAAATAGGGCTGGGGGTGTGACTCAGAGGTAGAATGCCCCTGGGTTCAATCCCCAGTACCGCAAAAAAAAAAAAAAAAAAAAAAAAAAGCTGACAGAACAAGGATACAAATGAGGATTGAGAAAGGGAAGAGTTCAAATAACATTCCATCTATACAAGAAGGTATCGTTACCAATTTCGCTAACACACATGGGGAGGAAAGAAGGAGGAGAGATATAGAAGGGGAGACACACCACATGCCGTGTGCATGTATGCTTGCATCACTTTGAATCTCACTATGATGTGTCTATGATGTGTAATTACAAGGCACCAATAAAAGTACAAAAAATTTAAAAATGAATAAGAGTATAAAGAGAAAATATTTTTGTATGACTGTACAATGTGTTTCTGTTTTAAATTAACCATTATTACAATAGAGCCAAAAAGCTTAAACAATTAAAAAATTGTAAAATGAAAAAGTTACAATATGTTAAGGTTAGTTTATTATCAAAGAAAGAAAATTTTAATAGTGCAGCCCAAATGGACAGTGTCTTAAAGCCCACAGTAGCGTACAGAGCTGTCCTGGGCCTTCAGGTTCACTCGCACCCCCTCCCTGACTCCCCAGAGTAACTGCCAGTCCTGCAGTCACTGCTCATGGTAAGTGTCCTGTGCAGTGAACCATTTTTTTAAAATCTTTTATACCATATTTTTAGTGTACCTTTTCTGTGTTTATTGATGTTCAGATATACAAATACTTACCATTGTGTTACAAGTTCCTGCAGTATTCAGAGCATCACGTGCTAGGAGCAGTAAAGGTCTGTAGTAGTGAGCGCCAGCTACGTTCGTGTGAGCACACTCCACGATGTTCTCACAATGATCAGATAACCTAACAATGCATTTCTCAGGATATATCCCCATCATTAAGTGAACACATGAATGAATGTACACATACATACATACATACGCAGTCCACAGACGCTCTAACTCACACATCATACCTAAGTCTGTATGTGGAAGCTTGTAGATGGAGGTTGTATATGGAAGTTTATTTTTCCAGATACATCATGATCTAATATCTATTTATAGCTCTTCCTTCTTGTTTGAGTGACTCTCATTTTTCTTCTTAATCTTTTTTTTTGTGTGTGTGTGTGTGTGTGTGGTACTTGGGATTGAACACAGGGGTGTTCTACTTCTGAACTACACCCCCAACCTTATTTTACTTTTTGTTTTGAAACAGGGTCTCCCTAGGTTGCTGAGGCTGGCCTTGATCTTGGGATTGTCCTGTCTTAGCCTCCTAAATACTGGGATTACAGGCATGTGCCACCATACCTGGCTTTCTTAATCATCTTTAAAATAAATTTGACTTATTTCTGAGTTAAAGTTTTTGAACTATTTGGTACACAGACCAACTATGACAACAGCTTTATCTTTGAAAGAAGGAGAAAGAATTCAGAACGACCTGTGGCCCCGGGCCCAATATTAGTTGAGCTTGAGAATCCAGATTTTAGAGATAAACATTAGAATGGCCTCTGGGTACCCTCCCTCTTGCTTCTTACAGGTCTTCTTAGTCTTTGGAATTAATATCTACCAATTTCAGAGGACTATAGGAATGGGTAAAAACAGCTCCAGTGTGACACCAGTAAGAGACTTGGAATTAATATATCTTTGGGGCCAAAATATTCAGTTTAATTAAGAATAATTTGATTAATGTGGAATATAATTTAATTAGACATATGGACAAAGAAGGGAAATATAAGGTTCTCCATCATTAAGAAGGGGTCATCTTATGGAACATGCTGGAACTAAAATTGTGAGGGCAAATTTGAAGACAATATGGGAACCCCTAATATAAGTCCAAGAAGTTTCTTTAGACTTGTCTTTTATTTCCACTCACAGACCTACTCAGCAATCTAAAATGTCTATGAAATCTAACGGGAATTGCTACATTTGGCTTCCTACTGAAAACTTCAAGCCCTACACTTTTGACATTTCAAATAGGAAGTACAAATATAGCTATACACATAACTACATTTCCTTTTTTCTTTTACTCAGTAATCATTTATTGAGAGCTGAATAGGTGCAGGTACTTTGTTAGACATTGAGGATTCAGAGACAAGTAAGAAACCACCTATCCCTGGCCTCAAGGAACAAAAGAAAGTCAAACCAGGATTCACAGGACAATGGATAGTGCCAGGAAGAGCCAGGATAGAGCCAGGAAGGGACGGACTCTCATGGGCCTCTCCCTGGCTTCTTAAGCGATAGCAGCTGGCTGTTCCCAAGAGAGTGATCCAAGAAAGATGGAAAGGTGGGAACCACAGGGTCTTTTATAACTTGTCTCAGAAGTGGCATGCCATCTCTTACATCTCTTACAGAGCGACCCTGGTACAAAAGGGTATGAATACTACGAGTGGGGGCTCCATGGGGCAGCTTGGGAGCCTCGCTATCAGAGCTCCCTAGGGATAGGCAGAGGATGTGAGTCAGATAAGAAAGTGCTATTTTTAATGAATTGATCTGCCATCCAGTAACCCTCACTGCAAGTAATAATTAAAAATGAAACCAGGCCGGGCGTGGTGGCACATGCTTGTAATCCCAGTACTTTGGGAGGTGGAGACCGGAGGATCCGGGTTTGTGGCCAGTCTCATCTCTCTCTCTCTCTCTCTCTCTCTCTCTCTCTCTCCCCCTGTCTCTCTCTCTCTCTACTTAGTGAGTCCCTCTGTAACCTCGTGAGACCCGGTTTCAAAATAAAGTATAAAAAATAGGGCCGGGGGTGTAGCTCGGAGGTAGAATGCCCCTGGGTTCAATCCCCGGTACCGCAAAAAAAAAAAAAAAATGAAACCAAGCGTGTTGATGCACACCTGTAATCCCAGTACTTGGGAAGCTGAGACAGGAGGATTGCAGGTTGGAGCCTCAACAACTTAGCGAGACCCTGTTTCAAAAAAACTAAAAAATGACCTGGGGGTGTAGCTCAAAGATAGAATGCCACTGGGTTCAATCTCCAGTCTGAATACATAAATAAGTAACTAACTAAGTAAGTAAAAAATAATAAATAAATAAATAGGGATGGGAATATAGCTCAGGGGTAGAGGTAGAATACCCCTGGTTTTAAGCCCCAGCACACTCCCCCACACACACACACTCAAAGAATAGAAGCACAAGGTCTAAGCAGAACTTCCTACCCTTAGATTTCCAAATATAAATCTTGGAATCGTGGTGCTTTCCAGAGGGATGCATGGAGGAAAGGTGACAAAAATGACAAAGGAGATGATTCCTCTCCCTAGCACTTGCACGGGGGAGGTGGAGAGTGAGAGATGGGTCTGAGACCTCTGAGCTTCCCAACTGCATAGAGTAGGAAAGAAAGAATATCATTCCTCGGTGTGGCTAGCCTGCCCGCCAGTGAGTGACACCGTTCTACCTCGTCCCAGGCTCTGACCACTCAGATTAGCAACTCCTCTTCCCTTGGGGTCGGGGCAGGAAGGATAGGAAGAGGCAAGAAGCAGTTAAAAATTCCTTTCACCTGTCCAGAAGCATTGTCATCCCTGTTTTTCATTCGAGGAAACAGATATGGAACGATTAATGGAAGTTTAGTGAGAGCTGTTTCCAAGAAGCTGTGAATGAAAACCCAACTTTTAATGATCACAACAGGTCAAAGACATAATTGCTGCTGAACTTGTGATGAACTCCAAATTTACCTTTCAGACATTTTTTCAATGTCACAGGTATCTGGATCATAAATTAAAATATATACAGACCACCAGTGTTGGTGTATGCCTGTAATCCCAGTACTTGAGAGGCTAAAGCAGGAGGATTACAGGTTTGAGGTCAGCCTCAGCAACTGAGTGAGGCCCTCAGCAACTTAGTGAGACCCTGTTTTGAAATAAAAATAAAATAGGGCTGGGGTGTATCTCAGAGGTAGAACACCCCTGGATTCAAAAATAACTACAGATCCACATTGAAGAACTCGAAACACAGGGTGTGTATGGGGGGAGGGGCTTGAAATCAGTTATTGGTGTCAGTTCTTTGCAGAGGTTAAACAAACAAACAAACACCCCTGACATCCCAAGGCTTAACGGTTGTGAATGGGGACATGGGTCTCTTTTCTTCCGAGTTTGGTGCTTTTTCTTCTGTGGCATTGGTAAGGGTTCCTGGGTACACGCTCCCTGTGAGATGGATTGGAATCTTGCTGTTCCCCAGTTGTGTGAGAGATGGGAGAGTATAGTATATGGGAGAGCACTGGTCTTTGAGCCAAAGCCCCAAGTTAAATCCCATCTCCATCCTGCATAATCCTGTGTGATCCAGGAACGTGCTCCTCAGTTTCTTCTTCTGCAATCTGGGTATAATAATACTTGCCAACCACTCAAGGAGATACTTAGCTATGGAAGATCTCTGTAGGATCCAAGATGCTGGGCAAAGGGAAGGAACCAGTGTTTGGAAATCTAAATCTATAAGATATCCAGCTGCCAGGCTAAGGCAGCCATGCCCCTAGCTGCTGCTGCTGCTGCTGCTTCTTCTTCTTCTTCTTTTTTTTTTTTTGGTACTGGAGATTGAACCCAAGGGCATTCTACCTCTGAGCTACACCCTCAGCCCTATTTTATTTTTTGTTTTGAAAAAGAGTCTCACTAAGTTGCTGAGGGCCATGATAAGTTGCTGAGGCTGGCCATGAACCTGGGATCCTCCTTTCTCAGCCTCCCAAGTACTGGGATTACAGGGGTGCGTCACCACGCCCGCTCCCCAGTGTCATACAGTCCATTGCTTCGGGAGTTCATCAGCTCAGCACCCTTGGGCATTTTGTTTCCTCTCTTCACATGATTTTGTTTCCCCGATGGTGGTCCAGCTGAATTCTTTACCCAGAGTTCAAATCCGAGGTCAGTAACTCCGTTTTCCATGGGGATGAGGTTTTCCCCTCCCCATGACCACAAGAATGAGGAGATTATCTGCATACTGCTTCGGAGGAAAGAAAGCAAACAATCCTATCATTTAATAGGAATCTTAAAAGCTTTAGCTGCTCGGGTGAGTGTGGACACCGAGACTGGCTGGCAACTGCTCCCGCTAACAGTGGAGATTTATTATCATAGAAAATCATTTCAATCCGCAGAGGTTCCATAGGGACCATTATATGGTCATGGGTATAATTAATAGCAGAGCTGTTTGGGAAGGACATGAACATTATTCACGGCCTATCACGCGCAAGGCAGAGAGTAAGGTGTGAGACTGGAGTCTTTCCTATTTTGCAGAGGAGAAAGCTGAAGTTCAGGGCGGTTAGGTGGGCTACCCAAGGTCACAAGCATATGCATGGTAGACTTAGGACCTGAATCCAGATCTTTGCACTTGTAGTCACACACAGGAGAGGAGTCAATGCATTTTGAATCTGGTCATTTACCTATGGTTTGAAAATGAGAGAAAATGCACAGGGAAATAGAATCATTAAAGTAGCTTAGCCATTTGCCCAGAGATCGCAAAGGCCTGGGATTTGGATACTTGGTCAAGGGGAGGTTAAACTGTTGACTAAAAATGAAAAATAACATTCTCATGCTTCTCCTCTTGAACCAGGCACAGGTACCATTTTAATGACAGCCCCTTTTCAGACTTTGCCCTCAGGAGATTTCACCACGAGGGCCATCAGTGAGCGGAGGATAAGGATTTGAAGCCAGGCATGGTGGTGCACACCTGTAATCCCAGTACTTGGGAGGCCGAGATAGGAGGATTGCATGTTTGAGGCCAGCCTCAGTAACTTAGTGAGACCCTGTTTCAAAATAAAAAATAAAAAGGGCTGGGGGTGTAGCTCAGAGAAAGAATATCCTTGGGTTCAATTCCCATACTCCCCACCACCAAAAAAAAAAAATAAAGATTTGAAGCTTTGTCAGTTTTGGCAAGAAGAAATTAAGGGAAATGCAGAAAATTCTCAAATTCACAGAAAGAGATTTTGTTTCACAACTTCTACAAACAGACTCCAAGATATGTAGATTTCTAGGAAGCCAAGAAGTTAGCAAATTGCCCGGGCGTTAATAGCCAGTTCTTGGTATTATTAGAGCGCAGTCTGACTTGTGTATCTGACTGAAGCACTTTCCTCCATCAAGTTTACTCTTTCCTGGTAGCGATTCTTATTGTTCCTGCTAAAGGATGATTCATATATGTGGTGGCCTGAGCACTTTAGCGCTCAACTTATTGAGTGCATACTACACACCTGGCTGTGACCAAGGTATAGGGGACACAGATATAAACAGAATTGCATGTGTGCTCCCGTGGAGTTTATAGCCTGATGGGAAAAGCAGTCAAAAGGAACTGTGGCTTGTGTTTTAGGGTAAGCACTAAAGTGAAGGTAGGGCAAGTGCCCCGGGAAAGGCAACTGGGGGAAGTATCTGTATTGCGGTAACTCTGGTGGGTGATCTACTCCGTGGTTCCTGCCACGGAAGGTCGCTGCTCCCTGCAGCTTCCTAACAAATACTCTGTGGTTCCAGCCACAGAAGGTCGCTGCTCAGACAGCTTCCTAAATTCTGTGGTTCCAGCCACGGAAGGTCGCTGCACCAGGCAGCTTCCTAACAATGGTCTTCTTGCACGAAATAACACGAAGTCTGATATAGTAATTTGCAAAATAATTACATTTAATAATTGGGGGGTCGGGGAGGAGATAGAGATGGCAAATTCTCCTGGCCTTTTATAGCCAGGGGCTTATTTTTATAGGAACTTTAAAAGTTAATCAAACACAGAAATCAGCAATTATCTCAGGTTACGGTAAAGGTGGTCAGTGGCAGGTATGTGACAAATTTAGGGGAAGGAGGGATTGACCATTACTGGGTGGAGACAACATCAAAGACAGCACCTTAAAGATTACACCAGGTCCCTTGGAATGTGTCCGTTTGTGGACAGATCCCACCCAGCCAAATACCATGTATCCAAACTGGGCTGGTCCAAGATGATAATCTCAGTGCACCTTTAAGACAGGCCTCGGCCCTCTGCATATCTGAGTCATTGAAAGCTTCCTGGCTCAAGCCATCTAAGCTGAGCCCCAAAGGATGGGGAGGAGTTAATGGGGTATAGTCTCAGGAGGAGGAATTCATGCAAAGGGATGGAGGTGTGTTTGGGGAGCTGAAAGATACTCAGTCTGGTTAGAGCACTCAGAGTGGAGATGGCTGGCTCAATGGGCAGAGGCCTGTCTTCCATGCCACACTAGAGATTTAGGACATTTTCCTAACTAACCAAAGGAAGGATTGAGGCATGAGGATAAGCCAATCACACATGCATTTTAGGGAGATTATCATTCTGTGTCTATGCATCTCAGAAAGATCTGTTTGGTGACTTGGAGCTTGAGATTCAGGGTGAGAGGCGAGACCAGAAGCAGGGTAGCCCCGAGGTGATCACTGTAGTCGGGCCAGAGATGGGGACAGTCTAGTCCAAGTCACACCATCAGATCTGGAGAAAAGTAGACGGGTCCAAGAGTTCCTGAAGGGTAGATTGAATTGATGGAAGCTTGAGATAGATCCCAGGTGTGGGATGAGGTAGGAAAGTGGTCCAGGCCGGCTCCCAGGTTTCTGGGATGCGTGGGGGAGGCATACTGTGGGAGGATCAGGTTTTAGAGAGATGCCGGGGAGTTCCATTTTGGAAATGTTGCTGGAGAAGCATGTAGGATGGCCAGGTGGAACTGTTCAATAAGAGCCATGAGGCAGGATCCCAGGAGAGAGTCCAGATGGGCTGTGGATCTGGGTGTTATCACCACATGGAGTCAAGGCCAAGGCGGACACCACACTGGCAAGGCTATCTCTACCAGTCCTGTCTGCAAAGAGGGTCAGGAACTTGTCAGACCCTGTGCATGGACCTAAACAGGACGTCCATTCACTTGCCACCTTATGCCTTTTGAAGCAGTCTCCCATGTCCCCAGGGCTGTCAGGTGAGGCATGTAGAGGGATGTAGTGTATACTTTATACACGGTCATGTGCCGCCAAGCAGAGACAGACACAGGCTCCTCCAGGTGCTCTTCCCACCACACTGCCCTGCACTCCACTCACAACCATGACAAGACTGAAGTTCAGGACCACCCACAAGAGACTTCACCTTCAAAAAGCAAAGGGACGTCCTTTCCACCATGCGCAGTGGCTTATAGATTCTGCCATCCATACCCCCTCACTGTCCCCTGCTACTGCAGCACTGCCCACCCAGCATTGGCCTGTGTGCCCTCAGAAAATCTTAGCACAACACCCAGAGCTCCATGGCTCCCAAGTATATGGCCATTTGGCCATTTGTGGATGGTAAGCCATGGTCCAACCAGGTCCCAGCTGCTCACAGGTGCAACTGGAAGTGACACGGTAGTATGGAGAGACGTCTGCTAGTGGGGACAGGAGGCTGAGGAGGTTCTGCTGATGCAGTAAGTCGTAGCACCTTGGAGAGGAGATAAAAGGGAGATCACTGGGGCGTGGGCCTTTGTGTTGTTTTTGTTTGTGAGCAGGGGAATTCTTTTTCCAAAAGTGTTCTTGAATGGGGTTCTAATACTAATGATTCCTGACTTAATATTTTTAGATTTTATGGTGGTGGAAAAATGAAATGCATTCAGTAGAAACTGAATCTTTAATTTTTAGTTTGGGTCTTTTTGTTGTTGTTGTTGTGTACAACATGATGTTTTTTTTTAATATGTGTTTATTGGTGCATTGTAGTCTCACATCACAATGAATATCAGTTTGGTGTTAACATACATGCACACAGCTTTTAGTGTCCCTCCCCCCCACCTGTAGCACTGAGAATGATGTTGGTATAATCTCATATGTACACATTGTTTATGATAGTAATTCCATAGATTCACTTCTTTCTTGCCCTTCCCCTTCCCTTGTTAGTTTGGGTCTTTTCCTGGGGTAGTGATATGTGGTATGATACTGTCTTGATGCTGGGCGTGGCGGCACGCCCCGGCTCCCAGGCAGCCCTGTGATCATGAGGGGACACGGATACTCTGCAGTGCCCTGCTTTGCTAAGCTGGGGTATTATGGGTATCTCTGACTTACGGTATTTTCAGCTCATCATAAGTCAAGGAGCATCTGTATATTAAATAGTTTAAAGAGAGAGAGAGAGGGAGGAGGAGGGACAGGAGGGGGAGGAGGAGGAGGAGGAAAGAGAAAAGAAAGCTGGGCATGGCAGTGCATGCCTGCAAGCTCAGTACTTGGGAGGCTGAGACAGGAAGATCGTAGGTTCAAGGCCAGCCTCAGCAACTTAGCGATACTGTTTCAAATTTTTAAAAAAAATGGCTGGAGATATAGTTCAGAAGTAGAATGTCCCTGGGCTCAACTACAAGTATGAAAGAAAGAGAGAGTAGCCGGGCGTAGTGGCGCACGCTTGTAATCCCAGTACTTGGGAGGCTGAGACAGGAGGATCGCAGGTTCATGGCCAGTCTCAGCTACTTTGTGAGGCCCTCCACTACTTAGTGAGACCCTGTTTCAAAATAAAGAATAAAAAATAGGTCTGAGGGTGTAGCTCAGATGTAGAATGCCCCTGGGTTCAATCCCCAGTACCACAAAAAGAGAGAGAGAGAGAGAGAGAGAGAAGGAGGGAAGGAAGGAGAAAGAGAAAAAGAGGAAGGGAAAGAGAGAGAGGAAGGTAAGGGAGAGGAGAGGAGAGGAGAGGAGAGGAGAGGAGAGGAGAGGAGAGAAGAGAAGAGAAGAGAAGAGAAGAGAAGAGAAGAGAAGAGAAGAGAAGAGAAGAGAAGAGAAGAGAAGAGAAGAGAAAAAAGGGCTGTCTGATAGAATCAAGCGCCTGGGAGCTGAGCCGGCCTCCTAGGTGGAGGGCTGGGGTCCCCACTTCACTCCATACACACTTGCCCAGGGCCTTTAAGGCTTCTCGGCACTCTTGAAAGCCAGAACTTTAGTCCACACCTCCCAGGCTGGTGGAAGACACAGAAGTTCAGCAGCCTGGGCTTTAGAGTCACACTCCTCTGGGTTTGAATCTGGCCAGATTAATTAGCCCTGTGATTTTAGACAAGTTATTTGAGTTTTCTGAGCCTCCAATTTATCATCTATAGAGTAGAGACCGTGAGGTCAGAATTGCTGTGAGAGTTTAAAGAGAAGAAAAAAGATACTTAAAGCATTGAGCATCCTGCTCAGCATTTAGTATATTCTCAGTAAATGGCAATGATGATTATCAATGTATTGTTGTTATCAGTTGCCAAACATTTAGATTTTTTAAAGACAAGCTGGAAATTTGGATTTTTAAAGAGAGAACAAGATGCGCATTTTTAAAATAGAATCTCCCAAGTCTTAAATGTTGGCAAGTAATTTACAAACAAAAACACTTTACATGAGCTAAATAAGACGCCCTCCCACAGCCAGCTGTGGACCTCTGGAGTGGGTCCTGGAGAGACACGGCTGGATTTTTCAGCAGGCTGTGCGGCTTCGAGGGAGCAGGAGGCCAGGGCTGGGCCTGGGTCCCTGGGCTGGGGCTTGTGGGCACGGTAGTTGGTGGAGACCTTGCTATCCATCTGTGGGGTAGAGGTTTGTATCTGGGGTGGTAGGGGCATTTTCTTCCCTGACCTGCCTAGATGGTTCCAGAATTTCACAAACCAAAGGTCTCTGGTCCTAGCACTTCCCAGTTGCACTGGACTGGGGCTTCCACATGGAGCCTGTCTCTTTTACAAGTGAATGTTTTGTTCATCATGTATTTTTGCATTATTTTTCATCTTTTAAAGTATTGCACTCTATTATTATTTATCTTGATGACTGAGTTTTTTGATGTCACCTCAAATTTCATGCCCTAAATCCCAGCCCTGAGTCGTGGGTTGGTGGGTTACCCCGGCAGCCCCCCTCGCTGCTGCCAGAGGGGAGACGATCACTCCACAGAGCAGGTGCATGCTGGGGAATGCAGACTGATTTTTGTAGCCAAAGCAAACAGTCTCTAAGAAACAAATCTACTAGGGGAGGAGGAACACAGTCCAAAGGCAAGCAGGAATTATCTCCAGAGTATTTCCTCCTTTGGGTTCTTGGCATCTTCTTTCTCCTGTTCTTTAGTAAGGAAATGCACAGACGGGTTCCCAGGGGATCCATTGGCACTTGCAGCTCCCCAGCTTACAAACAGCTCTCTCCCTTTGTTCCATGATGAAAGGCACAGAGATTCCATTCAAAGGAGCTCTGTCATCGGAAGAAAGATCATCTCCCCGCTTTCATGTGAAGTTTTCATGTGTTTCCAGCCCTGGGTCTGGAGCTGCCTGTGCCACCAGCCCTGGGGCTTCCAGGCCAGGGCAAGATGTCAAGACACATCTGGGGAGCCTCAGTGAGGGCGGGGCCGCCGCTCACCCAGGAGCGGCAGAGCTTCCAGGCGCACATCTCTCTGTGGGGCAGGGTGACTGCAGGGCACCTGCCTGTGCTCCACCTCCATGTAGATGTGCTCCACCCACTCCCAGAGTCCTGCCTGCTCTTGAACTGAAGGGCAAGGTCTGGAGGCGTGGCAGAATCAATAGGAGTTCAGATGAGCTCGACTCTTTCAGACCTAGGAAAAAAGAAACCTGTAGGTCGAACTCCTCTGTTCCCTCCATCCAACTTAAGAAATCAAATGTTACCGATACAATGGCAGCTGCCTTAAACAATGTGAATGCCCACCCTCAGCAGAATGACTATGGAAACGGTGGCATGTTCTAGAATACTCTAGAGCAGGAAAAACAAATCAGAGCTGTGTGTGTCAGCACAGATAAACCTCAAATGCGGTGCTGAGCTCGATTCTTTCCATGGAAGTTTCCAGGGAAACTGGAACTGACTTGCTCTCTGACAGTCCTTAACTTAGGGCGGCATCCCAGTGTCCCACTTTCCTCTTCCTTTTCTTCATCCTTCCTTTTCTCCGTGTTTCCCCCCAATCCTCTTCTCTCACTTTCTCCAATATTGGTTTGTATTCTTTCCTGCTGCTCCTGTTTCTCTCCTTCCCTCTCCTCCTGGAGAAGCCCAAGGTGAGCAGGGGTGTGTGTGTGTGTGTGTGTGTGTGTGTGTGTGTGTGTGTGTGGTGGGCCACACTAGGTACTGTGCACACAACACTTCATGGTCAATCCATGATCACTCCATCTTAAGACTGAGAAAGCTGGAGCTCGGAGAGGCTGGAAAATGAGTGGAGGCTGTGCCGACTGAAGAGCTGGGCAGATGGAATGCAGGTCAGAGTGCAGAGCCCCCGGCTGTCTCTTCCCACCTCCCTCTGGATGACCTGTCCCTCGCACCCCCTTCTTCTCTCCTGCCCTCGCTCCCGTCCCGCTCCAAGAATGTCGCATGTGACGCACTGCTAGCATTGTCATATGATTACTATACTTTCTGTTACACATTCAAGGATGCCACAGGGTATGGTTTATCAAATGTTCTCCCGAACGAGGTCTTACTTGGCCTTCACAGGCCCTGTAAGGTAGATGGATGGGCCCGTCTTAAGCCCATTTTGCAGGGCAAAGCAGAGCTCTGAGAGGCAGGAGACATGTTCAAGGCCACACGTCACTGCGGCTCTTCTGTCTCTGAATCCAGGCCTCCTTTGGTCACCCTGCTTTGCCAGGCTCCTTTGCGGAGCCCCTCCAATGCCAATGCCCAGAGCGTGCCGATCACTGGGGACTCATGATGCCTGGGAAAGCGGATCCTGATTTTAAATGTTAATATTTTGCTCATCATGGATTTTTGAATTAATTTTCATTTTTTAACAATTGCATTAAAATATTATTTATTTGGTTGCTGAATTTATTTGGTGCCCTGGAAATCTGTACCCCAGGCAGTGCCTCATTACCCCATCCCAACCCTACCACTGTCTTTACCTAGCCCGAGACTCCGCACTGATTGCTTCCAAGGAGGCCAGCCTGTGAGCGCCTGTTCACAACAGTGCCACACTTGCCTGTCCTCTCTGATTCAGTCCTCACTCCCCAGACCCCCTTCTACGAGGCTGGTCTGGTCTGAGGGATCCAGTAAGAGCAGGCGAGCACCCTGGGGCGTGCAGGACAATAGGAGACTTGCTGTCTGCCAGGGGCCCTCCTTGCTGTCAGCTGCCTGATGAGCTTTCTGCTGTGGGCGAGTTAGCATGATGAAGTCTTTTTCTGGGAAGGGACTATTCAGGAATAAACTTCCATGGATACCTCCTTGTTGGACTTTAGGGAAACAGAAGGAACGGCTTGATCAAGGTTTTTCCTAGAAAAGCCCTCGATGGACCCGTTATGGAAAACGAAGCTGTTTTTGTTTTCTTTGATTAATCACAGCCTCCTGTTTCCCAAAGCAAATGTGGCCTTGGATCTTCCGAAAGAGTACAGCCTGTGCTGTGAAGGAAGGGCTGTGGCTCCCTGGGGCTTGACAAGGTCCCCAAGACACACAGGATCCCTGTCCTTGAGGTCTGGGCTCTGCAGTTCTTAACCTTTGAGGGCGCTCAGGTTACCCGTTTGCTTTGTGTTTTTCTGCTAGTGCGAACAGGAGAAATATTTAGCTGTTCAAGATTTCTTTACAGTTCCTTGAAAGCCGGAGGGGTAAAGCCAGCCAGAGAATTATATAACAGCAAAGCCCATTTAAAGCAACAGCACCTTTCCATAGGGCCGAGCTGGTTCTTGGTCAGGTTTTGTTACTAAGGATTAAGAAAAAGATACTAATTTTGTGAAGAAAATAGAGGAGACCCCCCCCGCCCCATCTATTACTTTCTGTGCTTTCACTGGAGAAATGCAATTCCTAGGATCAAAAAAAAAATCTTAAAGCCTTTTTCAAGGAAGCCAAGGGAATCGTGTACATTGACCTCGGGCAGCCACACACACTTGTTCAATTCAGAAGAGAAAAATAAAAACAAAGAGAAAAGCTTTCTAAAGCATGTGTTTGTTTTCATGAAAGAGTCCTGGGGAATTTTATAGTCAGCTAGCTTCTCCTCTCAAGGGGAGCCATGCCCTTCCCTGCAGCCCTAGCTTCCCCGCTGCTCCTGTTCTACCTGGAGATACATCTCAAAGTGCACCCAGTCATTGTCTAGGCTGATGGCCATATGCCTGTGATTCCACCTTCTCTTTCTTCCCATTTTAGAGATGAGGAAACTGAGGCCCACAGGTTCTATGACTCGCTTAGCATCCCAACTCACCTGGAGACCAGATTCTGAGCTGGTATCTTTCTCTCTCTGGCATCCCCGTCAGGGCCCCATCTTTTTCCCTCTATACCAGTGGTCTCCCTCTACATCAGGGACAATTTTGCCTTTCAGGGGACATTCGGTAACATTTGGAGGCATTTTCAGTTGTCACAATTTATGTGGGTGTTGGCATCTAGTGGGTGGAGGCCAGGAATGCTGCTAAGCATCCTACGGTGCCCAGATGGCCCCCGACAAAGAGGTACGGACCCCACCCCACAGACACCGAGGTGGAGAAGCCCAGGCCCGCACTGTGCTCAGCACCAGCGGGAAATTCCAAACTCTTGACAACGCCAAGAGCTCCTCTGCCTGGCGACGGGCGTGGCCTCTCTCCCCGGGGCTGCCACCAGAGTTAAAGCAGCTGTCCAGAGCGCCCTTTGACAGTGGCCCAGTGGCCCCTGTGAAGTTTACTGCGGACATACAGTGCATCCGCTGGAGCTGGTGTGTTTTATAATTTATAGTCACAGGGTGCCTGTCTTCATTTAGCAGCAAGCCCGCTGGCTGCTGCCCTGCCAGGGAGGAAGCGAGTCCCATAGAGGCCGGCAGCCCCTGCCAGCCGCCAGCCCGTGGTATTTGGGGATGGCTGCTGCTCGGAGGCACCTGGGAATAGGCCGTGCCGAGATGGCGCTGAGCACACGGTCCCCCTTCAGACCCATCCGTCAGCAGCGGCCCCAGCCAGAGGATGGCCTATTGAACATTTCCAGGAATAGCACTGCCAAGCCTGTCAACTGCTTTCTTGGAAATACACTCAATAGGGATGGCTGCCCTCCAGCCGGGAGAGCAGAAAGCCCGGCATGGACTGCGCTGCAGAGAAACGGCAGTGCGTGGCCGTTCTCGTGGGACTTCTGAGCCCAGTGCCTTCTAGAGTCACTTAGAAATGTTGTCAGAGTGGAAGGAGATGGGCATGTCCTGCAGAAGGCCCTGGGTCCTGCCGAGCTCAGGCAACTCGGTGACCTTCATGTGCTTGCTGTGTTTGTGCAGACATGGGGGGACAGGAGGGTGTTTGGGCTTGGAGGCAAGGTGGTGATGTCAGCATGGGAGGGACATGTGCTATTGCTCCTTCTCTTGTAAGCTTCACTCTAGTTATTCTGAGAATATAGCACACATGGGTAAAGATAGGATAATGGAAGAAAAATCTTTATCATTCTCCCCTCTATTACCCACAGAATTAACTTTTTCTGTCACAGAGACCTGATGTTCCTGTTGGAACCTAGCCACCCTGGAGTCTGCGCCCTGAGCTAGCTCTCTCTGACCTCTGGGTCAGCAGGGCAGTGGCGGGGCTGGCAGTGTCCTAGGGAGGCCAGCCGGCTGCAGAGAAAAGCTCCCCAAAGGCGTGGGCGCCATGCGCAAGCAAGAAACTGGAATCTCTTTGCTCTCTGGGGTGCTCAAGAAATGCTGGTTAATCGTGTTTTTTAAATGATAAGAGAGTTACAGATTTCATCATAAAGCATGTATGGGACATCTTTATATTTCCAAGAGCCACTCATGGCCCACAACAAATATGATTTGAGGATCACACTAAGGTACAATTAGGGGTCAGGCTGCCAGATACCATATAGGATGAACAATTAAATTTAAATGTCAGAGCTTGGGCGTGGTGGTGCATGCCTGTAATCCCAGTACTTGGGAAACTGAGACAGGAGGATTGCAGATTCGAAGCTAGCCTCAGCAACTTAACAAGACCCTTAGCAACTTAGTGAGATCCTGTTTCAAAATAAAAAATAGATAATAAGACTGGGGTGTAGCTTGGAGATAGAATGCTCTGGAGTTCAATCCCCAGTACCCAAAAAAATAAATTTCAGGTAAACAAATATTTTTTTAGTGTATGTCTTAAATATTACTCACTGTTTACCTGCAATTCAAATTAACTGGGCATCGGTGTGTTTTATTAAATCTGGCTACTTCGTTTGGGAATAAATTGACCTAGTTGTTAAATTATGACAGGGAACATGATCACACAATCAATACATATAGAAGACCACACCAGGTAAGAGAGGAGGAAAGAGAAGAGGGAAAAGGGCAGCAAGAAAGAAAGATCAGGACGAACGGGAGATGGGCATAGCGAAGGAGGAAACAAAGATTTAAGTGAAAGAGAAACCAGAAGTGCTGAAGTGAGAGATGGCAGAAACCGGAAGTACTGAAGGAAGAGAGGGGCATCTCTGAAGGACCAAAAATGGTTGGTAAACTATGGTGGTGCCACAGAATGCCATTTCCCTGGAAAATTCTCTTTAGTTGGCTACGCACTGCTCCTAGATCTTCTTCTGCTCTTTGTTCTGTCTGGTAAAACCCACAGAGGCCCCTAAGGAGAAACGAGTCTCTGAGCTGTGATGCCATCATCTAGATCAATATTACCCCAGGATCAGGGTTGTTAAATAAAGTTCGTTGGAGGCCACTGTCTTGGGCTGAGCTCCTGCACTAGTCCCTAACAAAGCACACCAAACCAGAATGGAGTTACTTGTGCTAAGTGCCCTGTGACCAAATTCAACTTCAAAACAGGCCAGCTTTCCAAATGTCAGGAGATTCACAACAGCCAATAGAAAGGGGCCCCGTCTAGCTGAGCTGGTAAGACTGGGAAGCCCCCTCCATTTTAACCCTCTAGGGAAACTTGGGATGACCAGTCCACGTCTTTCTAGTTGCTCTGTTTTCCTCAGCCTTTCCTGCCTGAGAAGCCCACCTCCTCTGCTCACCGGAGCACCTTTGCTACTTTATAGAAGGCATGGTGCCCAATACAGTCATCGCTAATAAGAGCCAAGGTGATCTTCAAACTCCATTTGTTGACATCTTGTTCTTTGACAGGGTGAACCAGATGGATGGTCACATTCAACTGCAGGACCAAAGGATCCCTCTACCACCTCCCCACCCCCACCCCACACAGGCGTGGCTGTCTTTCGGGGCTTGTGGATTTTCGAAGAATTGCAATCTGAACAATAAAATGGACTCGGTTGCCACGGTTCTGTGAACCTTTTTTGTTGAGGATGATTCAGAAAACCCTTCTGTCGCCTCAGGGTCGACGGACTGAGGAGCAAGAGTCACGGCAGGGCGTGTGAGCAGACAACGGAGGTTCTTTGAGTTATAAGCACCCTTTCTTTTACCCACAGATGGAGGTCAGGATGGCCTGACCCAAAGAGAGAACACTCAACAGGCTCCTGGGGTGGGGAGGGCGAGAAGCGCCTGTGGCGGCCGAGCCTGTCATCAGTGTCCTGAGGAGTGAAAGAGCCTCTGGTGCTGAAGTTGGGATGTTGAACATCTCCCAAAGGCCCGTGTGTTGAAGGCTTGTTCCCCAGAGGGGCGCTGTGGGAAGGGGAACCTTCAGCAGGAGGGAGCAGGAGGGAAGCCCTTGGGGGTTTGCCCTCAAAGAAGACTGGGGATCCTGGCCTGATCCTCTTTTTCCCTTTTTCTTTTGCTTCCTGGCCATTAGGTGCGCAGTTTGTTCTGAGACTTATTCCTCGCCATTACTACCAGCCCTCCTCATCAGAGCCCCAAAGCAACAGGTCCCCCGATCATGGAAAGGAACCTCTAAAATCACAAGCCAACATAAGCCCCTTTTCTTTATCGATTAATCTCAGGGTTTTATTGTTGCTGTTGTTTACTTGTTTGTTTCTGTGCTGGAGATTGAACCCAGGGCATTCTACCTCTGATCTACATGCCCAGTCCTGTTTTATTTTATTTTATTTTATTTTGAAACAGGGTCACAAAATTGCTGAGGATCTCAGTAAGTTGCTGAAACTGGCCTCGAACTTACGATCCCCCGTCTCAATCTCCCAAGTACTAGGATTACAGGCGTGGGCCACCACTCCTGGCTTCAGGAATTTTGTTATAGCGACAGAAAGCTAACACACTGGGCTAGGGTGTAAGTCTCCTGATGAACTCCAGTGGCGAGCAGAAGAGACACACCAAATGTCCCACCATGCTATGACCCCTATTCCAGACCTTGAGGGAGGTTAAGGCTGTGTCTATCATCTTACAACGAAGCTAACATTTACTGAGCATCTACTCTGGCTACACATGCAGAAGGTACCTTATCTACATTATCCCAGATCATCCTCAGCAACTCCCTCATGAGGTATTATTATTATTTGTATTATTACCCTAATTTAAGAGCTAGCATGCATGAGGCCTGGATTTGGATCTCTAGAACTGGAAAAAAAATGCTAGTAACTATGAATCCAGTCATGAGAATCCTTTCTTATTAATTATGGTCATGTAGTTATTTTATTGAAGCCTCCTTAACTTCTGTGTCCCTTTAATAAATATTTACTGAGCATTCCCTCTCTGTCCGACACTTTTAGGCCCTATAAATGAAATAAAACAAAACCACTACTTCATAGAACTAGCATCCTAGTGGGAAATGGGGGAAGATAGATAACCCAAAGAGATAAAAAAGGGATATAATATGCTGGGTGTTAATATGTGCAGTGGAGAAAAATAAAATAGAGAATCAAGATGTGAATATATGTGCATATGTGTGTCGAGGGAGCAATTCTTTTTTGTTTGTTTGTTTTTTGCAGTACTGGGGATGGAACCCAGGGGCATTCTACTTCTGAGCTACACCCCCAGCTCTATTTTGTATTCTTTATTTATTTATTTTTTGAGGTACTGGGGATTGAACCTGGGGCAGTCTACCTCCGAGCTACACTCCTAGCCCTATTTTTTATTCTTTATTTTGAAATAGGGTCTCACTAAGTTGCATAGGGCCTCACTAAGTGGCTGAGACTGGCTGCGAACCCGGATCCTCCAGTCTCAGCCTCCCAAGTACTGGGATTACAAGTGTGCATCACCACGCCCAGCTGTAATTCTTTATTTTGAAACAGGGTCTCACTAAGTTGCGGAGGGCCTCACTAAGTAACCGAGGCTGGCCGCGAACCTGCGATCCTTCTGTCTCAGCCTCCCAAGTACTGGGATTACAAGCGTGAGTCACCACGCCTAGCTCAAGTGAGCAATTTTAAATAAGATGCCAGGGAAAGGCCTTTGTGAGAAAGTGACATTGAGCAGACAAATAATGCAAGAGAGCTCTGGGGTAAAAATCTTCTGAAAAGAGCAAGTGGCTAAGTGCAAAGCCCTGGGGTAGAAGAGTGTCCAGCATGCTGATGGACAGTGGGGCTGCAGAGGAGAGAGGTGGGAAAGGCGGTCAGGAAGGTGATGGGGGTGTGGTGTACTGATCCTTAAAGGTCTTGGAACATTATGTAAGGATTTTGCTTTTACTACTGCTTTAAACAGCCCAATTTTCTGTCCACCTCCCAAAAGATACACTGCAGTTTTCTCTTTTCTCCTACAGCAGTGGTCCTCAAACTTGAGCAGGCATCAGAATCAGCTGGGGGTTTAGAATCAGTCTGCTGTGGGTCCCTACCCCAAAATTCTGCAGCACGGCCTGAGAATACACAATTCTAACAGGTGCTGTAGTGGGAATGTTTGTGCACCATCTTCAAAACTCCTATGTTGACACCTAATCCCAACCTGAGGGCAGTAGCGGGTGGGACCTTCGATTCGATCATCAGAGCAGAGCCTCCTGAATGGAATCAGGCCTCAGAAGCCAGGCACAAGCGCACACACCTGTGACCCCAGCTATTAAGGAGGCTGAGGCAGAAAGAGCATCAGTTTGAGGCAACCTAGCAAGATCCTGTCTCAAAATAAAATTTTAAAAGGGCTGGGGGAATAGCTCAGTAGTAGAGCACTTGCTCAGCATGCAGGAGGTCCTGGGTTCTATCCCCCGTGCGGAAAAGAACAGAGACTACAGAGAGCCGCCTCGTCCCTTCCCTCACGTGAGGAAGGCGCCGTCTATGAACCAGGAAGTGGGTCTTCACCAGACACCAAATCTGCAGATTCCTTGATTTTGGACTTCCTAGCCTTTGGCACTGTGAGTAATAAGTGTTTGTTTTTTAAGTCAGAATACCCCGAATACTCAGTTTGGGGGATTTCATTACAACAGCTGGAGCTAACTAACCATCAGCTGCAGCTGCTGCTGCTGCTGCCGGTACAGGGGCTGCACTTGGAGAAGCGCTGCTCTGGGGAGACAGTAGCCTGCTGCTTTGGGGCCTCCCACTTCCCCAGGAGACCAGCCCTGATTCCTGCAACAGGGTCAGCTATAGAACTCACAAAGCCTAGTGCAAAACAGAAAGGCAGGCCCCTTGTTCAAAATTCAAGAGAGAAAAAAGACACTGAAATATAAAGACTTAAAAATATTTTATTACTTTAAAAGGTAATAAGAGTGATAGTGATACATGAGTAACTACAAATTTTGGAATGGCAAAGAAATATTTTTGATGTCATAATTTTGTATAATAACAGTAGATAATACTTTTATTGTGAGACCACGATTAATCATAAGGTTTTTCTGACTTGTTCTCCTGTGTATTCATTCATCAGGTAAAATTTGTAGTTTTAGCAACTGAATTTTCAATTAGCATCATTGGAAGCAATGTCAGTTATTGGCAAATGGAAGATCACAAATACTTTTTGATGAATTTAACTTTGATAATTAAAATTCTACTAATGAAATTGTTACCAGGACAGGTAAGATTATTCTCTAGGCTGTGACAACTTTGGGATATATTTCTGATAAATTATATTGAAATGTAGATTTTAGGAAATCTAGAAGTGGTAACTCCTGTAGAACTATTTTCTAAATAGATTTAATTCTTTCCAGGTGTGGTGGTGCACACCCATAATCCCAGTAATCAGTAGGCTGAGACAGGAGAATCACAGGTTCAGAACCAGCCTCTGCAACTTAGCAAGACTCAGGAACCTAGCAAGACCCTGTTTCAAAACAAAAAGTGAGCCGGGCATGGTGGCACACGCTTGTAATCCTAGTACTTGGGAGGCTGAGACAGGAGGATCGCAGGTTCGCAGCTAGCCTGAGCTACTTATCGAGGCCCTCCGCAACTTAGGGAGACCCTTTTTCAAAATAGAGAATAAAAAATAGGGCTGGGGATATAGCTCAGAGGTAGAATGCCCCTGGGTTCAATCCCTGGTACGGCAATAAATAAATAAATAAATAAATAATAAAAAGGGCTGGGGTGTAGCTCAGAGGTAGAATGCCCCTGGGTTCAATCCCCAGTACCGCACACACACACAAAAAGAAAACAAAGAAAAAAGAAAACAAGTGAAAATTGCTTGGGGATTAGCTCAGAGGTAGAATGGCTCTGGGTTCGATACCATTAACACACACACACACACACACACACACACAGATTTAACTCTTCATACAAGTTGGTTTCATGTAAGCCTGAATTTAATTTTACACATAATTGTTAATAGTTTGATATTTATTATGATATTTAGCCAGGCATGGCAGCACATTGCTATAATCCCAGTATCTAGGAGGCTGAGACAGAAGGATTGCAGGTTTGAGGCCAGCCTCAGTGACATAGCAAGACTCTCAGCAACCTAGCAAGACCCTGTTTCAAAACAAAAAATAAAAAGGGCTGGGGGTGTAGCTCAGTGGTAGAATGTCCCTGGGTTCAATCCCCAGAACCATACACACACACACACACACACACACACACACACACACACACAGAAAAATTATGATATACTTTGAAAGTTCATGTAACTTGTGGAAGTCATACAAGAAACCAAGAGAGCCTTCATGATTTCTATATAATGCAAGATGCCTGTTAATGTATCCTCTCACTGTATCTTTAAATACAAGGAAAATTATTTTAAAAATTATCTTACTTGTTAATTGCCAGTGTACCTGGAACTTTGTATAAAGATAACATTCTACTCTGTCAGATCAGACAATCTTTAAGCTTAATTTCTATTTATAAGCCTATAGACATTTGGATTTTAATGTTGCAATAGTTTTCAAAACTAGAAGTTCTAGCCTGGGCATGGTGGTGCATGCCTGTAATCCCAGCTACTCTGGGGGCTGAGGCCGGAGGTCCTTGAGTTCAAGGCCAGTCCCTGCCACTTAGCAAAGCCCTGTGTCAAAATTTTAAAAAATTGAAGGGCTGGGATGTAGCTCAGTGGTAGAGTGTTTGCTTAGCATGTGCAGTCTTTGGGTTCAATACCCCGTATTGCAAAACAAAACAAAAAAACCCCTAGAAGTTCTAAACTCAGGAATTTTAGTAACTCCCTGATACATTTTACTGTAATGCCCATGTGCACACCCTTATTTTGTAATAATTTACTAAGATACTTTTCTATCTGAGTACCAGAGATTCCTGTCCTGGTATTCAGATTAGAGAGTTAATATTTGCATAGATGCTGCTGGACCAGGCTCTGGGAGAACAAACAAGTCAATCTCCGGGCACGTGTCCCAGCGGGGCGCATCAGTGGAACCCCTCTGCCTTCCCACGACCGGGACTGCTACGCCTGCCCCTGCATCAGCTGCTACCATCATCACCAATCTAGGCCCAGGTCCCAGCCCAGCTGCCCCCTCAGATCCACGCGGTGCCCAGGACAGCCCTGGGCATGCACGTGCATACCACACTGCCAATCCTGCTCAACCAATCCTGGTTGAGCCTATTCATGTGTGTTAGTCAGCATCCCATTACTATAACAAAGTGTCTGCTATCATTGATTTATGAAGGGAAAAGGGTTGGCTTACAGTGTTAGAGTTCCCAGTCCCTGATGGGTTGGCCTACTTTGGCTCTGTGGCGAGGCAGCATATCAGGACAGCAAAACCACTCGCCTCTCAGCCAGGAACCAAGAGAGGAAGAGAGGGGCTGGCATCCCACAGGCCCCTGCACGGGCATGCCCCGAATGACTGGAGACCCTCCCACAAGGCCCCTCTTCCTAAAGGTTCCACTGCCTCTCAGAAGCACCACCCCGGGGACCAGGTCTTTAACACCTGGGTGGTAGGGGGATGCTCAAGACCCAAACCACAGCGCACGTGTACGCTAACGACTGGCACCTCCCCTGCTCACCCGCATGCTCCAGAGTCCCATCTGACTTCACAGCAAGTTCAAAGACTAAGAATTTCCAGGCAGCGACAGCAGAACATTAAAGCAAGCGTGGTGTCCCTTCTGAGGCTGGCCCTGCGCGCTGCACAGGTCACACACCCCAGAGCCAGTTCTGCTGTGGACTAAGTGACGTAGCCTAACTTTGCTTGTGCAGCACCTCATATTACTTTCTAACAATACATCATCCTAAACTACTTAATGCCAGTTTTCTGCACTAAGCAAGGAGTCAGCGACTATGACCCATTGGCCACATCCAGCCTGCTACCCCCCCTCCTTTTTCTTTCTTTTTTTTTTTTTTTTGGTACTGGGAGTGGAACCCAGGGGCATTCTACCTCCAAGCTACACCCGCAGCCCTTTTTCCTTTTCTTTTTCTTTTTCTTTTTCTTTTTCTTTTTCTTTTTCTTTTTCTTTCTTTTTTTTTCTCTCCCTGGTGTTGGGGATGGAACCCAGAGCCTTGTGCATTCTAGGCAGGTGCTTTACCACTGAGCTACATACTCAGCCCCCCTTTTTATTTTGAAACAGGGCCTTGCTAAGTTGCTGAGGCTGGGCTTGAACCTGCGATCCTCCTGTCTCAGACTCCCAAATACTGGGATTACAGGCCACCGTGCCTGGCCTACTGCCCATTTTCTCAAAAATTATCTTAAGGTATACAACATAAAGGTTTTTATTGTGTGTGTGGTACCGGGGATTGAACCCAGGGGCATTCTACCTCCGAGCTACACCCCCGGCCCTATTTTTTTATACTTTATTTTGAAACCGGGTCTCACGAAGTTGTGGAGGGCCTCACTAGGTAGGTGAGGCTGGCCGCGAACCCGGATCCTCTAGTCTCCGCCTCCCAAGTACTGGGATTACAAAAGCGCGCCACCACGCCTGGCACAACATAAAGTTTTGATATACATATACATAGTGGAATGGTTACTATAGTCAAGTAAATTAATATCCATCACCTCATATAGTTACCTTCCTTTTGCATGTGACAAGAATACCTAAAATGTACTCTTAGCAACTCCCAGCGTGTACAGTATTAACTGCAGTCCTCACGCTGCACATTAGAGCTCTAGATTTATTCATCCTACAAAGCACAACTTTGCACCCTTGGATCTACATCTTCCCCCCCCTTCCCTCCCCGGTCACCACTGTTTTATTCTGTTCACTATGTATTTGACTTTTTCTCTTTTTTCTGCCTGGTTTGTAATAAAGTTTTATTGGAACACATCAACACTCATTCATTTACGTAATTTATGACTGCCTTCACATTACATGGCAGGGCTCAGCAGTGTGAGGAGGACTGTTGGGCTCGCAAGGCTTGGAACATTTGCAGTTTGGTCTTTTGTAGAACAAGTGTGTTGATCTCTGCAACAGACTGTGAGGTTCCTGAAGGCAGGGACCAACTCTGTCTAGTTTATTCTTGTGCTCCCAACACCTAGACCAGAGCCTGGAATATGAAACACGCTCAGTCACCCCTTGTTGGAAAAAGAGAATACAAGAAAAAAAAAGGGGGATGTATAAAGAACCTAGCATGCTTTGAAGTAACTTATTTTATCAAAAAGAAAATAATGTAAATTTTATGTTTAACTCCAATTTTTTGTTGTTCTCATATAAAAATGATGTTTTAAATTACTTACCTTCCTGTGAAATTGACTCTCCAGGGAAATGTACCGTGTTTGTCGTGTGGCTTGGCACACCCCCTGGCACACTGCCACACACCCCAGTCAGGGGAGACGCAGCATTGAATACATGCCATTCATCACTCAATAAATATTTATTGAGCAAAGCATGGGGCTAGGTATGATGACAGAAATGACAATGACTCCACTGTGTCTGACTCAATAGACCTGCAGAGCCAATAGAACAAGAGAAAAACACAAATATAGAGTATATACAAATACAGATACAGATATATAACTGTGCGATAAAAAAACGTGCAAAAGAAAATTTCTGGATCAAGTGCTAAGGATTTTCAGAGCAGGGACACATTAATTTTGGCTGTGGAATCAGGAAAGGGTTCCTGCCAGTCACTCTCTGTTAGTTCTCAGTTCTGATTCCTGCCCTACAGCTTTGCTCCGTCCCACAAGGGGCTGGCCCCTGCAAACTACATGTCTGCGGCTGCGCTGCCAACTGGCTCCATCTAGGCTCTGTCAGTGGGAGGTCATGGGGAGTGATGGGAGGGCTGGAGGAAGGGAGAAGCCAGGGTCTATCTGCCCTCTCTCTGAACCTTAATTTTCTCACCCAGACAATGGAAAAAGACATATAAATACTTCACAGAGTTTTTAATGAGAATTAAAGGAGATAAAGGATACAAAATGCTTAACATAGTACCTGATGTCTCATAAGCATTCAAAGATAGAGCTACCTTTGCTCATAACCTTGCTCGGGTAAGCGGGAAAGAGTGTGGTGATCAATTAGGGATATCTGCTAAAGGCGAAGGGTGGTCGGGTAATGCAATGTGAGAGCAATATTACCAACCCTGACAGACTGAGGCTGTATGGTGGAGAGTTGATAACACCTGGCAAATGGATGGATACACCCTGGCAAAGGGTTGGGAGAAATCAAAGAATTGGGATGTGAGTCCATAGTCAACACACAAAAAAGAGTAGGTTTGGGAGAGAAAATTATGGATTCAATTTTAGACAATGGTGTTGGGATCTTTCCAGTTGCAAATAAATAAATAAAATAAAACATAACACAATGGTACACTCAAGACATTTCATCAGGGGAAGGTTTTGGATAGAGATATGCAAATGTACAGGGAGTTAGCCAAGAAACTCCTCTCAGCAGCTACACATTCAGGCCTCATGAGAGTTGGAAAACCACCCTGGCAACCACAGCAACTCTGCTTACTGGACTCTGGTCTCTTCTTTTTTTGGTACTAGAAACTGAAGCCAGGGGCATTCTACCTCTGAGCTATACTCCCAGCCTATTTTATTTTTTATTTTGAAACAGAGTCTCACTAAGTTGTTGAGGGCCTTGCTAAGTTGCCAAGGCTAGCCTTGAACCTGCAATCTTCCTGTCTCAGCCTCCCAAGTACTGGGATTACAGGCATTCGCTACCATGCTCAGCTTACTCTGGTCTCTTCTGAAGAGGAGAAGCCATTGCTCTTGACTTAGCAATTCTCCTACTAAAAGCTCTTCCTGTTTCCACTTCTCCCTCTTTCTGCTTTTTCCCTTCCTGCCTGTTTCTGCAGTTGTATTTTCTGTATATTGCTTTCATGATGACTAGACGGGATATTAACTACCCAAATACGAAGCTTCCCAATGGGGCCATGTTCTCAGATGGGACCTCCTGAGGGTTTCCTTAGGTCTAGCCCATGTTGGATGCCTTGGGCATCACATAGCAGTTGGGGCAGCACAGCAGAATCACCTGATGCAAAAAGACAAGGCCATTATTCTCAAATGGAGCTGCGTAATCTGTAGATTTCACAGCAGTCTGGTATAGATGTGTCGAGTTGAAGATGCCGGTTGGATTTTCATGAAGCTAAAATGCTAAGATTGAATTGTGGTTGAGAAAGTATTAAGAATATCTAATTACTTCCAATACTATATATTTCATGTGAATTTGTTCATTATACAAGATAAAAATCTGCCCAAGTTTTAGGGCAAAGAAGTCAGAGATTATTAATGAAAAAGACAGTTTTCAAAAGGACCCAGGAAGTTAGATGATTTATAGAGGGAGGGATTTTATAATTATAAGGATTTACTAATTTCTTAGAGGAACAACTTTGAAACTGGTTTGGAAGGGTGGGCATGGCGGGGTTACGGTTTCCTTACTGCTCTGTGAGTAAAATATTCTACAGCTCAGGAAAACAAACAAGACAGTCCAACCCTCCGTGATTCTTCTCAGAATTCTCCCAGACATCATACCCCTTGGAACTGGAGGGACCCAGAGCTTGTAACACATGTATTCCAAGGGTAAACTGATACAAGCTCACTTATGTGAGCTTCTTTAGAAATGAAGAAAGAAGAGAGGAGACAAAAAAAAACTAAGCAAATATTTAGACAGTCTGTTATTGATGTAGACAGATGAACTCTAAGGGGCAGGTGGATGCTTCTTCTTACAACTCCTGGTGAGGACAAACAGGACAGCTCTTCATATAGCTCTCGCCAAGAGATAGTATATGCATTTTTCTTTTAATCCTTAAGGGAGAAGCACTCCAGCACTCTAAGTCTTTTCTTAGACTAACTTAAATTAAAAATAATAAGTTTCATCAACGAAGTGGAAAATTTTAAATGAAAGAGAAGCATCCAATATCCTCTTTTCTAACGATGTCCTCTTATTATGTAAGTGCTTTTCTAATTCTTATGCTTGTGCATGTACAATTTTTATGTAATTGTCATGAGAAGCCCTTGGGTTCACCACACAAACCTTTCGGGTCTAAATGCTGACTCCAGCAGCTGGCATCTGTGTGATCTGGCAAGTTATTTTAAACTCTATGGGTCTGTTTTCTCATCTGAAAAGTAGCGATAATAATTGTACCTACTGGAGGATTAAATGAGACATCTTAGAGTGGTTAGGTCAAAGCCAGGCATGCACTCAGTTAGTTGTAACTATTGAGTTATTCATCATTAACATCAGGGAGCTGTGTGACCTCTGGTTGGCTGGGGCAGGAGAAGTTAGCAGCTGAAGCCTGGATTTGCCCCCCAGTTCTTCCCTTTCCCACAATGATGGGATCTGGAGCCTCTCCTTCCTCTATCTGCTCAGTCTGCCCAATCCAAGATGAAAGGAGGCTGCACAAAACAAAAATCAAGCGAGCAACCAGTATGTGCCAGAAGAATATGTGCCCATGCCAGGATTTGGGAACACAAAGCAGTGCTTCTCACTGGTCCCGTGGAGGTTGCCAGGGCTATGCCGAGCCCTTCAGGCGCACACCTGAACCAGCACCATGCAAGATGGCCATGATACCCAGCTGAGATATCTGTTTCTCAAGGAGATTGCTGTTATTGGCTGAATCATGTCATGCCCCACCCCAAATTTAGATTCTGAAAACCTGACCCCCATTACCTCAGAATGTGACCAGATTGGAAGATAGGGTCTTTAAAGAGGCGATTAAATGAGATCACTAGGGCAAGCCCTAATCCAGTCTGACTGATGACCTTATAAGGAGAGGAAATTTGGACACGAGGGATATACACGCAAAGAAAAGACCATGTGAGGATATGGCAAGAAGGTGGCCATCTGCAAGCCAAGGAGAGAAGTCTCAGAAGAAGGTGAACCTACCGACTCCTTGGACCTCCAGCCTCCCGAGCTGTGAGAAAATGAATTTCTGTTGCTAGTGGTACCTAGGCTGTTGTATTTGTTACGGCAGCCCTAATAGACTAATACAGTTATATCACTTTTTAAAAATTTATTTATTTATTTTTTAATTGGTGCATTGTAATCATACAACTTGATGGGTTTCAGGGTGGTAGAAGTATACATGCACACAACAGTCAATTAGCCCTCCCCCAATACCCACTCCCATTTCCTCTCCCTTCCCTCTTTCTCATGCTCAGCATAGTAGTTGACTTTGGTATATTTGCATATATATATCCTGTGCATTAGGGTGTTTCCCTCGTCCCCCCTCCCATCTCCCTCAGTTAGTTCTCCTTCTTTGCTCATCTGAGGTTTTCTCCATCTTTGTCTGGAGTCCCTCCTATTCCCTATTCTACCTAGCTTCCGCATATTTTGGAGAGCAACCGACTTTTCACTTTTTGTGACTGACTAATCTCACTAAGCATAATGTTCTATAATTCCACTCATTTTCCTGCAAATGACATAATTTTGTTCTTGATGGCTGCATAAAATTCCATTGTGTACATATCCCATAGTTTTGTAATCCATTCATCAGTTGATGGGCATCTTGGCTCTTTCCATAGTTTAGAAATTGTGAATTGTGCAGCTATAAACATAGATATGCAGGCATTAGTCTGGTAATTAGGTTTCCATTCTTTTGGGTAGATACCTAGAAGTGGTATTGCTGGGTCATAAGGAGGTTCATTCCCAATCTTCTGAGGATCCTCCACACTGTTTTCCAAAGTGGTTGCACTAATTTGCAATTCCACCAGCAGTGTTTTAGGGTTCCTACTTCTCCACATCCTCGCCAGCATTTGTTATTGTTTGTGTTTTTAATGATTGCCATTCTAATTGTGGTTAGGTGAAATCTCAGGGTAGTTTTGATTTGCATCTCTCTGATTGCTAATGATGCTGAACATTTTTTCATACACTTATTGGCCATTTGTACTTCTTCTTTTGTGAAGTGTCTATTTAGTTCACTTGTCCATTTTTTGATTGGGTTGTTTGTGTTCTTAGTGGTGAGTTTCTTGAGTTCTCTGTATATTCTAGATATTAGTCCTCTATCAGAGGAGTAACTGGCAAAAATCTTCTCCTATTCTGTTGGCTCTCTGTTGAGGTTTTTGATAGTTTCCTTTGCTGTGCAGAAGCTCTTCAGTTTAATGCAATCCCACATATTGATTCTCTTTTTAACATCTTGTGTCTTTGGAGTCTTGTTGAGGAAGTTTTTGCCAGTGCCTATGTGTTGAAGAGTTGGACCTATACCCTCTTCAAGTAGCTACAAGGTGTCTGGTCCAATTTCCAGGTCTTTGATCCATCTTGAATTGACTCTTGTGCAGGTTGAGAAAGTAGGGTTTATTTCCATTTTTCTGCATATGGTTAACCAGTTTTGCCAACACCATTTGTTGAAGAGGCTATCTTTTTTCCAGTGTATGTTTTTGGCTCCTTTGTCAAAAATCAATTGGCTGTAAGTGTGCAGATTTGTTTCTGAGTCTTCTATTCTGCTCCATTGTCTATGTATCTGCTTTTTGTGCCAATGCCATGCTGTTTTTATTACTATGGCTTTGTAGTATAGTTTGAAGTCAGGTATTATGATGCCTCCTGCATGGTTCTTGCTGTTTTGAACTACTTTGGCTAGTCTGGGTTTTTTGTTGTTCCAAATGAATTTAAGGACTGATTTTTCTATGTTTGTGAAGAATGACCTTGGTAATTGAATGGGTATTGCATTGAATCTGTAGATCACTTTAGGAAGAATGGCCATTTTGATGATATTTATTCTGCCTATCCAAGAGCATGGGAGGTCTTTCCATCTTCTAAGATCTTCTTCAATTTCTTTTTTCAATGTTTTATAATTTTCTTTGTAGAGGTCTTTTATATCCTTGGTTAGGTTTATTCCTAAGTATTTTAGTGTTTTGGGGCATATCATGAGTGGAAATTTTTCTAGATTTCATTTTAAGTGGATTTATGGTTGGCATACAGAAAAGCTTATGATTTTTTTAGAATTGATTTTGTATCCAGACACTTTGCTGAATTTCTTGATCAGTTCTATAAGCCTTTTGGTTGAGTTTATTGGGTCTTCTAAGTATAACATTATGTCATGTGCAAAGAGAGATAGTTTCATTTCTTCTTTTCCTATTTGGACTCCTTTGATTTCCTTCTCTTGCTTTATTGCTCTGCCTAGAGTCTCTAGTAATATATTGAAAAGGAGTGGTGACAGTGGACATCCTTGTCTTGTTCCTGTTTTTAAAGGGAACTTTCGTAGTTTTTCTCCATTCAACATGATATTGGCTGTGAGCCTGTTGTATATTGCCTTTATGATGTTGAGTTATGTTCCTTCTATTCTGATTCTCTGCAGTGTTCTTATCATGAATGGGTGTTGGATTTTGTCAAATGCTTTTTCAGCATCTATTGAAATGATCATGTGATTTTTGTCTTTAGTTCTGTTTATGTGGTGGACTACATGGATTGTTTTTTGTATGTTGAACCAGCCTTGCATCCCTGGGATGAACCCGACTTGGTCATGATGTATGATTTTCATGATGTGGTTTTGAATGCACGTTGCTAGTATTTTGTTTAGAAGTTTTGCATCTAAGTTCATCAATGATATAGGTGTGTAGTTTTCTTTTCTTGAGCTGTCTTTATTTGATTTTGGTATTAATGTGATGTTGGCTTCATAGAATATATTTGGGAGAGTCCTGTTTCTATTTCACAGAATAGATTAAGGAGTGTTGGGATTAGTTCTTCTATAAAGGTTTTATAAAATTCACCTGGGAAATCATCTGAACCTGGGTTTTTCTTTGATGGTAGGCTCTTTATTGCTACTTCAATCTCTTTGATTGCTATTGGTAGATTCCAGTTTTCTATATCTTCTTGATTCAACTTAGGAAGGTTGTATGTGTCTAGAAATTTGTCATTTTTTTTCTAGGTTTTCCATTTTGTCGGAGTATAGTTTTTCAAAGTAGTTTCTGATAATCCTCTGGATTTCCGTGCTGTCGGTGGTAATATCACCTTTTTTATCTCTTATTTTAGTAATTTGGGTTGATTTTCTCTCTCTTTTGGTTAGGTTGGCTAGTGGTTTATCTATCTTGTTCATGTTTTCAAGGAGCCAACTTTTGGTTTTGTTGATTTTTGTATTTTTTTAATTCTCTACTTCATTAATTTCTGCTCTGATTTTAATAATTTCCTGTCTTCTACTGGCTTTGGGGTTAGACTGTTCCTGTTTTTCAAGGGCTTTGAGGTGTGTCATTAGGTTATTTATTTGGTGATTTTCTATTCTTCTTATGTGGGCACTCAGTACTATGAATTTTCCTCTTAATACTATCTTCAGGATGTCCCAGAGATTTTGATATGTTGTGTCTCTGTTTTCATTTGTTTCTAGGAATTTCTTAATTTCTCCCCTTATTTCTTCTCTGACCCATTCCTCATTCAGCAGTGTGGTGTTCAGTCTCCATGTGTTTATGAGGTTACTCTGGGTCTTATAGTTGATTTTTAGTTTCATTCCATTATGGTCTGAAAAGATGCAGGGGATTATATCACATTTCTTGAACTTGCTAGTACTCACTTTGTGGCCTAGGACATGGTCTATTTTAGAAAAGGTTCCATGAGTAGCTGAAAAACATGTGAATTCATCTGTAGTTGGGTGGAATATTCTGTATGTATCTATTAGGTTCATTTGGTTTATGGTGTTCCTTAGGTCTGAGGCATCTTTACTGACCTTTTGTCTTGAAGATCGATCTAGTGGTGTGAGAGGGGTGTTGAAGTCTCCCAATATTATTGTATTGGGATCTATGTGTGACTTAATGTCGCGAAGAGTTTCTTTTATGAAAGTGGTTGCACCTATGTTTGGGGCATAAATGTTGAGTATTGTTATATCCTCTTGCTGTATTGTTCCTTTTATCAGTAAGAAATGACCTTCTTTGTCTCTTCTGATAAGTTTAGGTTTGAAGTCTAATTTGTCTGATATCATAGTTGCTATTCCTGCTTGTTTTCGAGTTCTGTTAGCATGGATTACCTTGCTCTATCCCTTCACCTTTAGTTTGTGAGTACCTTTACTTTTAAGGTATGTTTCTTGCAGGCAGCATATAGATGAATTGTGATTTTTAATCCATATTGCCACCTTATGTCTTTTGATTGAGGAGTTGAAGCCATTTATATTCAGCGTGATTATTGAGAGATGGATTTTAATTCCTAACATTTTAAGTTTTAATTTCTGTTTGAGGTAGTGTTTGTTCTTTGCCTAGTTGTTTGTTTGATGGAAATCACTGTTTCTCTGGTTCTGGCATTTCTTTATTATTTCTTCTTTGTAATTAATCTTTTTGAGTATTTTCTCTAGTGCTGGTTTGGAAGACATAAAGTCTTTCAGCTTGTTTGTGATGGAAGGTTTTTATTTTACCATCAAATTTGATAGATATCTTTGCTGGGTAGATAAATCTTGGCTGGAAGTTGTTTTCTTTCAGAGTTTGGAATATGTCGCTCTAGGCCCTCCTGGCTTTCATGACTTGGTTTGGAAGGTCAGAAGTGATTCTTATTGATTTGCCTCTGAATGTTACTTGGTCTTTTACTCTTGCTGCCTTTAAGATTCTTTCCTTGGCCTCTACATTAGTCAATTTGATTATTATGTGGCGTGGTGAACCTATTCTCTGATCTTGTCTATTAGGGGTTCTATGTTTCCTGTACCTGTGTGTAGACCTCTTTTTTATGTTTGGATAATTTTCTAATATTCTCTGAATAGATTATTGATTCCTTTGGTTTCAGCTTCTATTCCCTCTTCTATGCCTCTTATTCTTAGGTTTGCTCTTTTCAGGTTGGCTGAGATCTCTTCAATGTCCATGCTTTCGAATTGTTTTTTCTAAATTATATATTATGCGTTCATTTTTGGAGAGGTCATCTTCTAAGAGTGAGATTCTGTTTTCTATGTGGTCTTGTCTATTGTTGGTGGTTTGTATTGATGCCATCATTTCAATTATTGCATCCTTCAGTTCCTTCAGAGCTTCTTTTTGATTCCTGTTCAGGGTGTCAGATTGTTTGTTCATTTGATCCTTCATCAATTTCAGGCTCTCTCTGAATTCTTTTTGGAAATCCTGTATCATTTCTACTATTAAAATTCTGAATTGTCCTTCTGGCAATCTTTGCACTTCTGTGTTGGTGGGTTCTGTTGTTGTGGGGTTACGGGAGCTCATTGTTTCTTTGCTATTCTTCCTTCCCATGATTTCAGGTTTCTTAAGTTTATACCTTTGTTGCTTTTGGTAGCTCTCTCTCTCATTCTATAGGTTTCCTATGTCTAATCTCTCTCCCTTTATAGTATCTTATTCTGGAGGTAGATAGTTGCTATTAGGTGAGCCTTAAAGATGAATAGCCTTTACTGAATGGTTATTCTCACTTGCTCGGTATAATATCCATTTGCAGGCCCAATTCTTGGTCTCCTTCAGTGATTGGGACCCTTGCCTGGTGCCTCTCACTACCTGTGCAGGCGACCAGTGCCACTCTTGCTCCTCTCACTGCAAGTGTGGGTCTCCGCATTCTCCACTTGGGTTGTTCTTAGGTCTCTCTCTGTCTACACCTATGGCAGGTGTCACCAGCAGGGAGCCCCAGGCTTGTTTCTCTCTTTATCTACAGAAGCGGCGGATGTCGCTTTGACCTGATTCTGTATAAACATGGAACTCCACGTTTTCCACAGAGAGGGCTGGTTTGTCCAATTTTTCCCCGGTACCACAACTGTATGTCCTGTGGCGATCCCTGGGCACTCTAGAAGGACGCTGCGACCCGTGGGCTGCAAGTCTGTCCCACCCAAATGTCGCCAGGGGATGTCTGCTTATCCACGTGTCTACCGGGTCCCACAGCAGACCCTACTCCCACCTCCGCCGGGGCAGTCCGCACAGTCTCAGACCCGGCGAGTCCCTGTGGCCACATTGGGTGGTTTCCCCCTGGGGTGGCTCATTGACTTACGGTCTCATTGAGTGCTGCTCTTAATCTCTAGGGGAGTGGGTGGGCTCACCCGCTGTTGCAGGTTCTGGTCAGGCCTCCGGGCACTGGGGACTCTGCTGAGCATGGAGCGAACTGCTGCTCACTTTTGTCACTGAAGCTCTGCAGTTGCTGGTTTTACAACAGGTCCCTAGCTTCTTTGTTTATGGCCTGCAGAAGCAGCAATGCTGGTTGCTGTCGGTGCGGTCTGACAAGATGGTGCCGCTGCCCCTTCTGCCGACGCAGCAGTTGCTGCTCGCCTTCACTGCTACTATTCTGCGGTTGCTGGATTTGCAACAGGTCGCTGGTGTCTCCATTGGTCTTGTGTAGAAGCCACAATGCTGGTAGCTGCTGCTACAGTTCTGCCAAGATGGTGCTGCTGCAGCCACTGTCGCTGCCACCATTTGAGTGTGGAGCGAGCCGCTGCTTGCTTTCATCTCTGCTGATCTGCAGTTGAACTTACGACAGGTCTCTGGCTTCTCTGCTGGAGGCATGTGGAAGCTGCAATGCTGGTAGGGGCCAGCATGGTCCGGCCAAGATGGCACCTCTGCCATTCCCTAGTTAATGCGCTTGGAGCTTTTTACTTTCCTTTGTTTTGTTCCTCTGGCTTTGATTCTGTCGCATTTCAAATTTTTCTTTGTTTAGTTCAACTTTTCGCTGCTTTCCTGTCAAGACGTTGCTTTCATGGTGATTGAGATCCAAGTCTCAGAGAGATCGTAACATGGTATCTCCCTTAGTCACCATCTTGGCACCCCCAGTTATATCACTTTTTAAGGCTCAGGGGATATTCAGACTTTAAAAGGAAGGAAATTCTGACACATGATATAAACAGAGATGAACCATGAAGACATCATATCAAGAGAAACAAGCTAGACACAAATAATACTCTTATTTTACTCATATCAAGTACCTTGAGTAGTCAAGTTCATAAAGACAGAAAATGGAAGATTGGTTGCCAAAAGCAGGGGGGAAGAACAGAGCTATTGTTAAATGGTGTTGTGGTTTGGATCTAAAATGTCCCCCAAACTGTAGGTATTAGACAAAGCGGCCATGTTGGAGGTGGGACTGGGTTGCTGGGGAGGGGTCCCTGGGGGTGTGGCTGAGGACAGTGTTTTCCCTGGCTGGCTGCTGAAGCTTCCAGCTCCTCTCTTCCCTGCCACCATGAACTGACGCAAGCTCTCACCCTCTTTCTCTGCTCTCCACCATGATGCCCTGAGTACCTGCAGCCCTGGCTCCTGCTTGGAAGCTGCCTAACCTAGACTGAAATCTCCAGCACTGTGAGCAAATAAACTTCTTCTTCCTCTAGGTTTTGCATGTCAGTTGTTTGGGTCACAGCAGCAAGAATGCCAATACGAATGGGTAACATTTCAGTTATATAATATGAAAAGGGTTCCAGAGATTGCACACTGAAGTATTTGGGGTGATGGAGCACCATATCAGCAATGTACTACCTAACAGTTTAGGAAAAATAATTTTGTATACTGTTCTTTCGCTTTTCTATAAGTATGATTTTGTTTCAAAATTTAAAAAAAAATTAAAAAGAAAAGAAAAGTAGAAGGAAGGAAAGAAGGAGGGGGGGAGGGAGGGAGGTCAGGCAGGTTAGCCAAAGCAGCCATGGTCACTTTGAGTTTTTATTCAAGTGGCCTCAGCCACAAGCCTTAGACTTTTCTTGAATTCTTTGAAGACTCCTGTAGGGATCTGAGTGGAAATGGGGGAGGTAGAAGTGGCAGTATGGGATATCAGATGAACAAACTTGAACTTAATCTTGCTACTCAGGTAGAAGGACTTATGATGATTTGAATCTTTTTTTATTTTTATTTTTTTGTACTGGGGATTGAACCACGGGTGCTCTACCACTGAATTATACCACAGCCCTTTTATTTTTATTTTGAGACAGGGTCTTGCTATGTTGCCCAGGCCTCAAACTTATAAACCTCCTGCCTCAGCCTCCGAGTAACTGGGATTACAGGCATGTGTCACCACACCCAGCTGATGTGTAATCTTTTAGAGGTATGTGTGAGTGTGGCTGTGTAGAAGCTTATCTTTTTAATGGAGATCAAACTATACATACTGTTTATAACCTTACCTATTTAGTATTCTTTTACAACATCATTTTTAAAGGTTAGTTAATAAATATCTCATTGAATATGAGTAATAATAATTTGGTTAGCTCACCCCAGCTGGAGTTTGATTTGGCATTCCTTAGTTCAATTTCTGTACTTTAGAATTTTGTCTTATATTGTGCTTCAATGTGAAAGAAAAAAGGGAAGACCTATTGGGTTCTTTTTTGGAGAACCTGTAGCGTTTCCCACTTTCCCATGAACAGAACTAGGCTATGAGGAAGAAGTTTTGAGGAGAGATTTAGGTCACCCTCCTAAACAAATGAGCTGAGTTCAAGTCCTGATTCTCTTCCTGCCTGCCATGCAGTGTTGGGCATGTTGCCTAAATACCTGTGCCTCAGTTTCCTCATCTGTCACATGGAGTGAAATGAAAAGTACCCATTCTCAAGTTCATTGAAGGGTTCACAAGGTACAAATAGCTGGTACATGGTCAAGGCTCCTTGGCGTTGGCCATTATTAATGTTATGAATAAACATACGAGGCAACTTTTGAGGTCTGTAGAAGGTTAATAAGACATTGAGTGGGCCAACCTCCTCCCTAGGAGGGTAAGTAGTCCTCTCTGTTGGTGATGAGGAGTAATTATGATGGAAAAAAATGTTTTGCAAGGTCTGGAGCTGACGTGTACTCCTTATGACATTTTAATCTGTGAGTAATAGATTCCATTGCCTGCAGAGCTGTGATTTTTTCCATTTATTGCTTTTTCCTCTTCTCTTTCAAACCTGGTTTCCACCTCCTCTCTGCTCCAGCCTCCCTCCAGCTACCAGGAACTATTTCTGAATAATCTTCATTCCCTAGCTAGATTCCTTACTCAATTCAGGCAAAGAGGCCTGAAGCCCCAGAAAGACACTCTGCACTCCTGGGGGGAAGTGCAGAGGAGGACCTACTGTGCACTCCAGCAGTTGTGTCACTTCCCATGCCTGCACAGCCCTGCAATACAGATATTGCATCAGTCTCCATTCTGGGGTGGAGAAGGGGGATTTCACTCACAGCCTTTGTAGACAATGAGCCCAGGTTTGGTGTTGTCCCTCACACACTCACTATAAACCTTTACTTATCTGAGCCTCAGTTCCCTCACCTCTAAAATAAAAAGGATAATAATGATGATCATTGAGGATCATTGGTAACATGGAGTTAAATCATGCATGTAAAGTATATTGTATAACTGCCCCTATAGTCCATACTCAATTAATGCTAATTCCCATTTTTGTCATTATTTAGAATTGAAAAAAGACACTAAGCCTCAGAGTAGTTACAATACCATTATATTTTTTTAGATGAGGAAATGCTGATATACCTATCACTAGGTTTAGTATTTGCCCCACTGTACACTGGCCAATACTACCATTCTCCTGTCCTCTACAGTAAGAGAACTTTTAGATGGGTATATTGGTCACCCAGCAAAGACTATCTCTCCCAGCCTTCCTATGGCTAGATGTGTTCACGTGACTAGCGTGGCTAGTCGAATGTACATGGAAGTGCTATTTGACGCTTCCTGGTTAGGTATTTACAAGGAAGGGGCCCGTTTCCTGTTGCTCCCTTTCTCTTGAATTGACTACATAAGAAGGATATACATTTCTGTCTCGTTAAGCCATGGTCTTTTGGATTCTTGGTTACAGCAGCCAAACCCGCATAGAGAGAGAGAGTAGCTGTATTGGTAGAAACCAGACTCAGGCTCAGAGTCAGCAGACCCATGTTTCTTAGTTCTGTCCCTAATTTTTTTCATGGCCAACGTAGTCACTTGCTCCTCATCCCCACAGCATATTGCCAGCAACTGTACTAGACATTAGCAATACAGAGATAATTAAAACACAACCCAGAGATGATGTAATCCACCTGAAATCTTGATGATGTTATCCATGTTAATCTTTGAGGATAATACACTCCCTAATAGAGGATATGGGGTACAGTCCAGATGTACACCAGGACCCTGAAATAATTTCTCTGCTGGTTCTAAGGGTTCCAAAATGATCCCAAATCTGCTAACATACTGAGCAAAATGCTTAAAATGTCCTCAGTGCTGAGACACTTACCAGTTGCAAATCCTTGGCAAAATATCGAAACTCAGGTCCAGTTGTCAAATGGAAATAGTGATACTGAAAGGATTAAATTAGAAAACACATGTAAAGTACTTCACACTGTATCTGACACTTAGTGACACTCAATAAATGCTACCGATGACGACGATGATGACAACGATGACTATGATGATGGCGATAGTGACGAAGGCAGAGGCTTGAGCCTTCACTGCTCTGGAAAGGTGCTGTGATTTAAGTTGGCCAAGCAAGGCCCTCTGAAGTCAATCACCACCAACACCTTCTTTTCCATCTGAGCGGTGAAGGATGGATGAGGCTGTGTTAGTTAAAGCCCTGTTGTAAAGGGTGGTGAGGCCATGGAGCGAAGTCTTTGTCGACATTCAGACCTGTAACATTCTCTGTACCTACCTTGGTCCCTCAATTTACTGCTGCTGGATACATTATCTTTTTTTTTTTTTTGGTACTGGGGATCGAACCCAGAGGTGCTCTACTCTGAGCTACACCCCTAACCCCTTTTATTTTTTGTTTCAAAAATTTATGTCCCTATCACTCTGAACTAAATTCTGATGTAAAACTACAAAGCACCAATAAAAGTATATATATGAAACAGGGTCTCACTAGGTTGCTGAGAGTCTCCCTAAGTTGCTGAGGCTGGCCTCAAACCTGCATTCCTCCTGTCTTAGCCTCCTAAGTATGGGGAGTACAGATGTGTGCCACCACACCTCGCTTACTGCTTTATTGTTCATTCTGAGCACTTATGTTAATGACCAGTCATCGTCTAATCTTTATGTCCACTGGAATCTGGCCATATACATACATAATTAATCAGGTGGAATTCAGGAAAAGAAAAAGTTTTAGTCTAATCGTTATATTATGTAGACTTGATACCTTTGAATATTCATAACAAATTTCCACTTTTTGAGTTCTAGAATGCTGACTCTCAATACAAGGTACTATATATAATTTTTATTTACACAGAATAATGATTATTATCCTGATTTTATAGATGAAGAAACTGATTCAGAATGGCCATGTATCTTCCTAGGTACCTAGAGACAGATCGGCTATAAAGTCAATAAAATTTAAGCTGAGGCCCCTCATTTGCATGAGCCTCTTTCAAGGCCCTGTATTGATTTTGAATTTAAATGTTTGTATTCTTTTTCTTAAAGTGCCCCCCAAATTATATCAGCTGCAGGCCATACAAAATCTGGATCTGTCCCCGTAAGTCACACAGATGCTAACTACTGAAGACAAAATTTTTAGCAGAAATCATTTGCCATTTCAACCGCGTTTAATTTAAATTCATTGTAATTTATTAAAATAGTGCTAATGGCACAGAAGATGGTGCCAATGGGCCGATACTGGTCCACAGATTGGGATTGGACTCTCCCAGCGATATGCCCTAGTGATATGCTGGATATATTTTATAAGGTCAATACTATTGGTATCAGCATTTCCTAACCCTGTCCAAGGCCCTCTACTGTGATAATGACAATACCTTGGTGTTGAAGAGTATTTTCCCCTTGACGTGCTCAGAGATGACAACCAATTTCAAATGGGGCAGAATTTTTCACTTCTATTTTATTAATCAAGCTGAGAGATGTAGAAGATGAGGACACTGGTCATGAGCCCTATGAGACACCCTCTGGAAATCCCAAGATACAACTCAGGGACATGTGGAGTTAGCGTGTGGGCAATTTGCCTTTAAAATGTGGGTAATTCTTCACCTGACCCTGGGCTGTCCCCAGCCTGCAGAGTTTGAACTGATCGCATTTCCTCCCTCACATCTTCAAGACTTGGATTCCTACCTCTATCTCCTCTGAAGATATGCAACCCCATCTTTCAGACCTAGGAATGCGCATGGCAGGGGAACATGGAAAAGGGGAGACGGTCACCTCGCCCAAAGGGACAAGAATGTGAAGATGGGAAAGTATGCACGTGGCCACCTCCTGCCTCCCACTGTGAACCTGGGTTACGTGGAGGGCTGAGCTGCGTGTGTGTTGGCATCAGCCCAACCCCTGAGGACGGTCAGCCAGAGAACGGTGGGATTCGCTTTCTGTCTTAATTACTTCCACAGGGCCGGTCCTGCCTAACAATCTCCATACCTGGCTTAGATCACCTACAGAGCTTCACTTGGCAGAGGGAAATCAACTCACCGTGCAGTTTCTGATTTCCCTGAATTCAAGCCCGGGAAAAATGCCATCCGCACACCTTCAGAATCAAGGTCTCTCCTTGTCTTATCAGCAAAATGCCACAAAACAACAGTAAAAACTATGACTCACATCAAAACAAATCTCATGGCATTAAAGATATGGAGGTGTGGTTTTCTTTATCCCTTGAGAATAAAGATAAGACGAATTCTTTCTTATTTTCCAGGAAAGCAGGGTGAGGGTTGGGTAAGGAAATCGGAAGAGGACAAGACAAATCTTGAGTCCTGTGCCAACCACTCTAAGCGTGCCAAGGACATGTCAAGAAAACACAAAGACACACTCGAGGTGGTCCGCAGGTGGCGGTCCCTGTGCGGGCACTCAGAAGAGACCTCTGCATGGTGATCCAGCTACTCCAATGCCCTCCCTTGGAGTCTGAGACAGAGATGTCATGTAATGTGCCAGTTTCTAGAACAGCTGCTGGAGGGTGATTTCTCACTGCCTGACAAGGCTGTGGAATTCTGAACCATCTCCATTATAGATAGACCAACTATCTTTTGTCCCTGCCATTAAAAATGTTTGCCCCAATGTTAAGAAACTTAACAATGAATACATATACATGGGAAAAAATTAAGTTAAGATGAGTTTATAATAAAAGTAAATGGTTTCCTTCCTGCCTTACTTCTCCCTAGCCTGGTCCCCCCCACTGTTTCCCTCCAAAAAATATCATTTCTCTTTTTAAATTTTAAAGTTTTAAATTTTGCAGTGGTTGCCTCCATATTGATAAATAATTTGCTATACCTACCTTCCATGACTTATCAATTCTATTCTTTATATATTGACATCCTATTAAGGTAAAGGAGTTTTGCTCACTTTCTTCTTCCTATAATCCCCTCACCCTTCACAAACTTATATCCCTGGTTTTAGTCTGTGGCTTTTATAATTTAAAACAATATTATTGAATTTCTATTTATCTTGAGAGAAAGATAAACACCTGAAACCAATTTTTGCTAATTTACTAGAAAATATATATATGTTTTTAACAGACACCTTTAGAGTCAAAGAAGCCTTAACCTGTAACAATGTAGACATGGAGGTCACAGTAAAGAAACTGTGCTTCTTCCTAGTCATCCTAAGTGCCAGCCTTCTGGGAAGTGAAAAGAATATAGTCTCTTCCCTGCCTTCTTACAAGGAAGTACTATCGTGGTGCGGTAGTCCTCAGAATACTGGTCATATTTGGTTATATCCAGGTGAGAATGATTGTCCTTTTGTGAATAACCAATGTCCAAGGTGGTGTGTGTTGGTACTGCACTTATCAGGGCTGGAGGAGGTCAAACATTGAGAAAGGGATAAAAACATGCCAGGGTCAAGTCCCACTTTCCACGTTGGGTCTCATGGTGAGTTTTTTTACTTTGTGTCTTGGACTCCAAATGACATGACAAAACTAAGGTATAGCGCATGATGGGGATGATGCTCCTGGACCCAAGGCGATTTGCTGTGAGCACCCTCTGTGGGCTGATGATTCCTTTACCTGGAAGCCTTGACACCTTGGCTGGGTGTTTGATTCATAAATGACTTGAAAGTTAATGTCCCTTCCTGATTCACAGTGAGTTATTGTCTGTAATAACCCTCTTACCTTGGCCATCTCCCTTCTGAGAATTGGTACAGTCAAGTGTTCCGTTATGTCATGGGAACTGGTGGGGAGCCGGTGGCAATGGCAATCCAAGAGGCAAATTCCAGATTCCAATACTCAGTTGCAGAATTGAAATTTCAAAGATTTCATTGTTAGAACATTTTGTGAACCCAACTTATAATAACAATAACAGTTAACATTTATGGAGTACTTTTATATGCCAGTAGCTAGATGAGTGCATGCATTTCTCCCTTTAATCCTCATAGCATCGTCCTGACATAAGAGATTCTTAGTGTTGACAGTTCATAGTGATAAGGTTGGGAGTTGTTAAGTAAGTTGTTCAAACTGAGTCAGTCAATTAGTGGCAGAACCAAGATTAGAACCGAGAGCAATCAAATTCTAAGGTCGGAGCGCTGAACCACTCCATGGTATTGTCTCCCTCTAGAGCTGTTGTTGTTTCTATACGTTTACACCATTTGCTACCCCTACTAACCTCTGGAATAGAGTTTGAACAAAAGTAAGTTTTAGGTAAGCCAAAGATTTGATCAAGTCATGAACTGAACTTAAAGTAGTTTCATGTGTAGGCATGACCTACAAGGATGCATTGGAAGTCCCTTTTGTGTGTGTGTGGTACCGGGGATTGAACCCAGGGGCATTCTACCTCCGAGCTACACCCCCAGCCCTATTTTTTATTCTTTATTTTGAAACAGGGTTTCACTAAGTTGCGGAGGGCCTCACTAAGTAGCTGAGGCTGGCCGCGAACCCGGATCCTCCGGTCTCAGCCTCCCAAGTACTGGGATTACAAGAGTGCACCACCACGTCCGGCTTTGGAAGTCCCTTTTCTGATTGGTCAGACTGGCATGTAAATCACAACATTTATGGCTTTGAAAGAGTTTGGATTTTAACTCAATAAATGAAAGAAAAAACTGGTTAATTTTCCTCCCCTGTGGTACTGGGGATTGAACCCTGGGGTACTCTACTACTGAGCTACACCCCCCAGCCCTTTTATATTTTTTATTTAGATACAAGATCTCATCAAGTTGTCCAGACTGGCCTTGAACTTGCAATCCTCCTATCTCAGCCTCCCAAGTACTGGGATTACAGGCATGCACCACCAAGCCCTGACCAACAGTGGTTAATTATTGAAAATTGAAAATACATTCTAAGTTATCATAATGTTACATGGTATTTTATGATGTTCAGCAATTAACCTATTGCTATTGCTAATATATATATATATATACATATATATATATATTAGAATATATGATATATATAATATATAAAATATATTTTGGAAATACATATATTTCCAAGATTTTTAAATTTCCAAAAATATATATAGCATGTTTTCAAGATATTTAAATGACATATCACAAAATTGAGCTGGAATTTGATCTTTAAAAACCTGGTAATGACCAAAATGGTTTTCCAGATTTCAGTGAAGACACCCTCCCTGCTAAAGTAGCGCTTTGATTAGATTCATTTCCAGCCTTGCATTAGTAATGCATGGAAATGGGATAAATCTGTTGCTGAACCATCTGCAGATGGTGGTTTTCTTTTTGTAAACACCCAGGGGCTGTGATAATGGTCTTCAGAACAAATGGCAGTTCATTCTACAGCCTCTTCAAATTTTGCAGAGCAATGTTCTGCTCATTTAACTGGGTCCCATGGTTTTGAAAAAAAAAAAAAAGGTCATTTAACATTAGTGACTACTTCTTGGAAGCTGAGAGCTTCTGTGGAGGGTTGGCCTGTTCCCTACCTTGTCACATTCCACAGGGCATGGGATGCCCCGACACTATGAAGAAACCAAGGGGTGAACTGCTACTAGAGTTGCAGAATCAATAGAATCTCCTTCACCCTCATCATGAAATGAAATAAACCCTGAATGTAATTTTCCATTTACCTTTTTTTATTGTGTTGCTCTTCCCTAACAAAATAAGTTTGTTGTGGAAAAATAGAAAATAGTACATTGTAAGCTGGGTGCAGTGGTGTACACCTATAATCCCAACCACCTGGGAGGCTGAGATAGGAGGATTGCAAGTTCGAGGCCAGCCTTGGCAACTTAGTGAGATCCTGTCTCAAAATAAAAAAATATAAACAGGCTGGGGGTGTAGCCCAGTGTTACATCACCCCTGGGTTCAACCCCCAGTACCACACACACACACACACACACACACACACACATACACACACATATACATACAATGTAAAATAGTACATTGTGAAAATTAGACAAAAAGATACATAAAAGGAAAAGAGTGAGTGAGGAAGGAAGGAAGGATGGATCTAGTAATTCCACCACCCATAAGTAACCATTATGAATGTTGGGTATATATCTTTTCAGTGTTTTTTAGTGGATCCATGTATTAATATTTTTCCAAATGTAAAATCCTACTCTCAATAACATATAAAAATATCAATCTACTCACTTATGTAACTTAATTTATATCATAAGTCTCCATTTTCTTGGGGGGTAGAAAAGTAATCTTAATACAGAGTCTCTCCACCCCTCCACCTCAACTCTCCCAAAGAGTTGCATCTTCATTCCTGGGGCCAGAGGCAGAGCCAGGGCATCAGGATCCTGGGCTGGGTCCTTGTCTCCATGTGGTCATCGCCTCCTCCCTTTGGTCCTCTCCCTGGCTGGTGCTCAGCCATCAGTACGCACAAGGGGCTGCTGAGCCCTTCCTTGTTCTATTGCTGGTCCCTGTGGGCTCACCTTTTAACCGTGTCTGTGACCCCTCTTGATTCTTACTCAGCTGCAAGAAACTCAGTACTTGTCAAGGCACTGCCGATTGCACACCGCTCTCAGACATGTAGGTTCATCTGCTGCTGGCCGGCCGGCCACACCGGGGCCCGGGACGTGCTACCTGGGTACCCAGGGCCCTTCCTGTGCATCTCCTCTCTGGGCCATTTCTTCTTAGTGGTCTTACCATCTGCCTAGGCTCTACCTGGGCAGAAAATGTAGCCTCTCCTTTCCCAGGATTCTAGAAACATCCATGTCTTCATGATTTCCCTGTTTATTTACCGACACCCCCCCCCCACACACACACACTCACAGCATCTGGGAAACACTTAGAAGAAGCTTTCTTTTTTTCTGCTGGGGTCTTCCAAATCTAGTGCTCATGCTGTGAATGTTCATCGTCACAGTCGTTATTGTCCCTCTTAAAGTTTCCACTTCTGAAAGGAAAAAGAGTGGAGCTGCCATTTTCTCTCTTCTGCCATTCAATTCTGCTGCTCAGAAAAAAAAAAAAAAACCTCAAAATGCCCTCACTTGAAGAGTGGGAGGGCCGCAGGATGGAGGGAAAATCAGGAAAGGAGAAAGGAAAGAATGCCAGCTGCCATTTTAGAGCAGGGTCCCTCCGTTTGGGCTTACAGGACTGTAGACCCTGCTCTACTCCCTTGGTGGCCCTATGCACACATCAAAAGTAAAGCAGAGCCAGACATGGCAGTGCATACCTGTAGTTTCAGTACTTGGGATATTGAGAGAGGAGGATCCCAGATTTGAGACCAGCTTTAACTTAGCAAGACTCTGAGTAACCTAGCGAGACCCTATTTCAAAACAAAAAATAAAATAAGACTGGGGTATAGCTTAGAGATAGAATGCATGCCCCTGGGTTCAATTCCTAGTACCAAACAAAAAGGCAAAACCAGCTGTAACAGGTATGGGGGTCTCTTTGGCAGTTCCTTCTACCTGGCTCCTGTTCAAGATGTTGCTCATCTGGATGCAAACACAGGTGCCTCCTTGCTTCTAGACCTTGACCTCTGAGCCTAGAACACAAGTGTTCATCCAGTAAGAATCAAGTTTTCTTATCTTATCTCTCACCCTCTTCATGGGGTTGGAGGCAAAGGGGAAGGAGGAGAAAAGGAAAGCCCTTGAGGACAAGAAGTTCCTGGAGAAAAATGCACTTTCTTATGACAATGTAAATACGATTCATGCAACTCCCTGCACTAGGCTCCTTTTATTTCCCCTCACTTGGAAACACAGGCCAGAGGTTCTTACTATCTTCCATCCAAGAAGGGAACTCTGATCAGTGGAGGAGGGTTTGGTCTTGCTCCAGGATCTGAAGCAGCAACCACAGCCTTGAGACAGTGCCAAGGCAGCCAATTAAAAAGGTGTTGACGACACTTCCCAGGAACGTTTTTCTAGATGTTTAACTTTGACGGGAAGTTTAAGCTTCTAACAACCCCCGGGAACCTCACATTTTCCAGGGAGTAGTGCCTAGGGTTCTTAAGAACTTCCAAGAAACTAGGATTCTCAGAAGACTTTGCAACCTTCGAGCTCACTTGCTCAATCTAGAGCTTCGATAGAAAACAAAAGCAATGAAAACTGGGCTTTCTCACATGCCCTGGGAGATTTAGATAAGTTAAGTCAGATAAGAAGTCTGACACCAATTAGGCCACTGCATTGGCTTTGGGAACTGAGTCCTGCTAACAGCCACCTTTGGCTGCTGGGTGTGACAGAGTTGGCCAGCAGCAACGCCTGACAGCCAGAGTGGCTCAGATAAGTGCCTCCTTCATCTGGAATTTTCTGAGCATCCTGGCTCAGCTTAATGTCTTCTAAATGAGCACAATCTAGTTATTAAAACCTAAAGCAGATATCCCAATGCCTCAGAGATCTTACTGGAAGCCCTGCAGGGTAGGCACCCATGTCCATCTTACAGATGAGAAAACTAAGACTCAGAGGAACTAAGGGAAGAATCAGAGACAGACTTGAACGTGAGTATTCTGAGCCAGACTTGGGAATTCCTAAAAGTAGGTGAGAGCAACAGGAGATCTTGGCTGGGGTGTTGAGGAGAGTCTTGCTGTTCCTGGCACTAATCCTTCAGATACTGGATCCTGGGGAAGTCTGAAATCAGGTGCAGCAGTAGCAGGAGGAAGAAAACTTGCGTAGGGCTTGGGACAGCAACTTTTTTTTTTTTTTTTTTGCGGTACCGGGGATTGAACGCAGGGGCGTTCTACCTCCGCGCTACACCCCCGGCCCTATTTTTTTATGCTTTATTTTTGAAACCGGGTCTCACGAAGTTGCAGAGGGCCTCACTAGGTAGAGAAAGAGAGAAAGAGAGAGAGAGAGAGAGAGAGAGAGAGCGCATGCGCGCTGAGGTTGGCCGCGAACCAGGATCCTCCAGTCTCTGCCTCCCAAAGTACTTGGATTACAAGCGTGCGCCACCATGCCCGGCGAGGGACAGCAACTTTTTATTAACCTGTGCAGAAATATTTCAATAATTTTACAATCAGTGCATCCAGTCTGGTGCACAAATGGCTGAAGATGAGCCATAGTCACAGATATATTAATTGAGATGTGGAATAGTAAGATAGAGTTGGAAGGGGTGAACTTTGCTTGGGTGGAGAGTTGAAGCATTAATAAGATGGTCCATCAGAACCACAATGGGGAAGGGAAGGACACTTCAGAGAGGAGGAAGAGCACAAAGTCTGGAGGCAACAAGCAACAGAGCCTGCGACCTCTTTGCTGTGGCCACCTGAGGGGATGAGATTAGGTGATGGAAGGATGGGAAGTGAGGACCATGACAGCTGAGACTGGAGGGACTCACACACAAGACACAGGAAAGACATCTTGAATGGGAAATTCCAATACATCCATTTTTATGCTTTGGATATGTGAACATTCATTTTAAATCTAAAATACAAATTATAATTAAACTTTCAAATAAAAATTAATCAAGAATTGTATATAACAGACATTTTCATCCCACCAAGACCTCTGTGGCATCCTTGGTTCCTCCTATGCCCCCTGAGGCACAGGGTTATACTAGCTGCTGCCTGGCCACTCCCTATTTGCCTTGTTTTACAACAGCATTTTACTTCTCAACAATCTTGCTAAAACTGGATCTCTTTTCAAACCCCCAGGCTGCTTAGGAAAGCACCTGACTTCTGCCTACACGATCCTTGGCCTCTTTGCTAGGGCTGGATGCTCTTTCCCTTCCTCGATCATAGGCTGTGGATTTGCTGGGAATGAAATCATCACTCAGAATCACATCATGAATTCCCGCCTGCCTTTAATACTTTCCTTCACCTGGATTCCCACTGCCTCGGTTGAAATGCAGAATTGGATCCCCTTATATACCAACACCGGCATGCATTGTACAAGAATCTCATAAAATTATAACATAAAAGCAAGCAAATTGAAGCCATACTTACAATACAAAATGTCCAACTCTCAACACCAAATATTTAGACAGTTTTGGTCTTCATTAGTTTGATTGCTTTCAAAGCAGAGGCTCCGTAGTGTATACAGTTTAAGAGCGAAGTGGAGACACATTCTCAGTGCAGGGAGGGGTCTGATCATATCCCAGTCTGTTTGTGTGTGTGGGGGGGCAGTGCGTGTGTGCATGAGTGTGTGCGTGTCTGCCTGAAAGTGTACACAGATGTGCATGTGCATGTACATGCATATGCTCATGTGTACAAGTAAATCAGAAAATCTACCTGAAAATCTACTTTAAAAAAATTCCTACTCATTTTAACTGTGGTGACTTAGGTTTATACATTCAAAGAGGAAATCTGTACAGTGGACAAAGCTCTTGATCAGGTATCATGAGCTTGAATTCTAGTCTTAACACTGCCTTAAGCAACGCTGTGACTCATTCCCAAAGCCCTTCTCCTAGAACTTTAGTTTTTTTGGCTTTAAATAAGGGAGTCAGGGCTTAATGACCTTTCAGAGGTGGTAGTTCTCATTCATTATGTTTGCTGCACATTTTCAAATAACAGAATGTGGAGGAGCACAATTGGAAACTTTTGAAGACTCAAAACAATACTAGAAATGTCAGCAATCATTGAATACCATCCTGACTACCATGCAATAGCATCTCCTTGTCATAGAAAGTCATCCACTGTAATGGATCCATATTTGGTCGACTTCATTACTTTATGAATTCTTTCAGTGGAATTCCTACTCCCTGAGCTTACTCTCTTATATAACCCAGAGACAGAGGTTTCCCATGTTCTAGAAGCCTGCAGCCTTTCATTAGCCCTGGCTGGACATCACACCCATGCCTCATAGCACATATTTATTCCAAGTCACATCTGTATACCTCAATGTTCCATCTGACACACAAGCTAAAAAGATATGAGGACTCAGATAGAACTCAAACTGGCTTATATATTAACTAAAATTGGGCTAAGTATTAAGAATACTGTTCCAATGGTCATGCTAGCTTAAAAGTTCTATAATTCTATAAATTAAAGTAAAACAAAACTGGCCGTGGTGGCGCATACTTGTAATCCCAGTACGTGGGAGGCTGAGACAGGAGGATTGCGGGTTTGAGGCCAGCCTCAGCAACTTAGTGAGGCCCTCCAAAACTTAGTGAGATCCTGTTTCAAAATAAAAAAATAAAATAGGGCTGGGGGTGTAGCTTGGAGGTAGAATGCCCCTGGGTTCCATCCCCAGTACCACAAAAAGCAAAACAACAAAACAAAAACAAGTTGGGAAAAGATCTAGTTGAGGTGGCACTGTGGTTTGGGTGTGCCGCCCACGGGTTCATGCTTTGGAGGACTGGTCCTTGGTATGCCAGTGTGGAGGTGGTGCCAGCTTTCAGAGGCGGGGCCCACTGGGAGGTGCTGCCCTCAGAGGAGATGGAGATGTTCTCATGGGTCCCTCAGCTCCCTCGAAAGTGAAGGTGAGCCTAACTCCTCCCTGCTCTGTGGCTTCCTGTCGCCAGCTGATCGTTCCCTGTTGCACATGTTTCTAAGATGATGTCATTCGCCATGATGTGACGCAGCCACGGGGGCCCCAACCAGAGGCTGAACCAAGAGGGCTCCCCAGTCTCAGATTTTCAGCCTCCAAAATTGTGAGCTCAATGAATCTCTTTTCTTTAAAAGTACTCAACCTAAGGTATTTTGTTGTAGGAAATGAAAATGAACTAATATATAGGTAGAGTGCTTAATTAAGACATTGAGTTTATCTCAGTTGAAGAAAGAAATCCTTATTAAGAAAGTGAGCTCGGAAGCCTCGACATAGCTCTCACGAGCCTGCACAGTTTGAGGGGCATGTCCAGAAAAAGGAATGGAAAGATTCACACTAATATGGGTGGCAATGAGACAGAAGTTCAGCCTCTGTTTATAACAGGTCTATATTTTAAAAGGTGGCATTTAAGGACTTTTGTAGTAGGAAGCAATTATTTTTTAAGTTCTTAAATATGATTGTTTTGGTGGCTCTAGACTATTGACTCCATTGCATTCCTATAAATCCTTTTTCATTTCTTCTAATGCCCTTTCCAAACATCTGTTGGTTTATTATTCTGGATATGGAAATTATAATCACTTTAGTGACTGCTTAATATAGATTCAGATTATTTTGTCAGAGAATGGCAAAGATCAAAGCTTCTCAGAGCAAGGCAGCAAATAGATCAAAGGAAATCTTTATTTCACATCCTATAGGGTGTGATTTATCTTTAAACATCAGAAAATAGGTCTTAGGAATTCATGTATTTATCATACAAATGCTTTCTTCCCTCTGAGAAAACTTACGCAGCCATCAATCCACATGTGTGCCAAGAAATGGGGTGGGTGTGAGTAATGAGGCCTGTGATCTTTCTTTTCCTCTCTAGTGAGCCTCATGCAGTGAATCAATGAGTTTATATTGTGCCAGATGCGTGCCAAATGCTGCAGATCCAGAGGCGGGTGAAGATAGGCCGGGACCCTGCACTCATATAGACTGGCTGTATAGACAGACAGCTGTTTAAGCAACTGCCTTCAACTACAGTGAGGGTTACAACGAGGGACATAGGTAGAGTGAGAGACATGTGGAGGGACCTGTAACCTGGCCCATACCCAAAGACATCCATGGACACACACTTGGGGCAAGCAGAGGTTAACAGGTGAGGGATGGGGAGAACATTGTGCAATGAAGGAGATAGGGAGGAGACGGTTCCTAGCAGGAGGCGATTGGCTGTTCAGTCCAGGTGGGACACAGAGTGAAGATGTTATTGCCAAGGCGCGAGGACTGAGAGGGAAGCAGCAGTCAGCTCACGGGGGCCTGTGAGCCAGGCCAGAGCTGGTTCAGGAACAATGGGAAACCACTGGAAGATTGTAGGGAGGCCATTAACAGGAGTGGATGTGTGTTTTGGAAAATTACCAGAAGAGGATTGGTAAAACTGTGTGTGGCCAGGCATGGAGGAGCATGCCTGTAATCCCAGTACTTGGGAGGCTGAGATAGGATGATCACAGGTTCAAGACCAGCCTCAGCAATGAAGCAAGACTGTCAGGAACCTAGCAAGACTCTGTTTCAAAACAAAAAATAAAAAGGGCTCAGGGTATATAGCTCGGAGGTAGAACACCCCTGCGTTCAACCCCATATGTGTTATGTGTGTATGTGTGCACATGTGTGTGTGTGTGTGTGTGTGTGTGTGTATTAGACAGGGTTCTCTAGATTAACAGAATACACAGAATGAGTATATTTTTAAAAAAAGGGATTTATCAGATGGCTTACAGTTTGCAGCAATGTAGTCCCAGGTTCTGACTGCACGTGGAGGGTCAGAGGAACCAGTAGCTGGTCAAACGGTCTAAGAGCTGGAGTCTTAGGATTGGAGCAACCACTAATTCAGTC
>PVJS01000711.1:36305-118282 GCA_004027185.1 Glis glis | reverse complement strand
CACACACACACACACACACCAGGGACAAATAAAGGCCCAAGGTCATGCCCCTAGTGACTTATGTTCTACCTGCCTATGGTTACCACCATTCAAATTATTAACTTGTCAATGGATTAATCCACTGATAAGGTTAGAGCCCTGACTCAATTATTTCAACTCTATTTATTTATTTATTTATTTTTATTTATTTTTATTTATTTTTTGCGGTACTGGGGATTGAACGCAGGGGCGTTCTACCTCCGCGCCACGCCCCCGGCCCCATTTTTTATACTTTATTTTGAAACCAGGTCTCATGAAGTTGCGGAGGGCCTCACTAAGGAGAGAGAGAGAGAGAGAGAGAGAGAGACAGGGAGAGAGAGAGTGAGAGAGCTGAGGCTGGCCGCGAACCCGGATCCTCCGGTCTCCGCCTCCCAAAGTACTGGGATTACAAGCGTGCACCACCACGCCCGGCTCTCAACTCTATTGAATAGAATTTTGAATAAAATATTGAATTGCCGACACGTGAGCTTTTCTAGGGAATATTTCATATTCAAATCATAGCGATGTCCATTTAGTATTCAAAGATTATCTTCATTCTGTAGTTGGGGTAGCGAAGACTCAGCAAGGTGAAGTCATTGGCCAAAGGCTATGCAGGTAGTAAGTAGTATAGCTAAATAATCCCACAGTCTGGTTTCCAGAGTCTGTTCATATACTTATCGTACTATGTGCCTATACCTTCCTTAAATTGTTGCCAATCTTTGTTAGAGTAAAAGTATCCCATAAAATGTTAATTCAACTAAAAAATATGATCCTTGCCTTACTGAGTATCAAGTTGAAAGAAAAGAAACAAAAAGAAAGAAACTAAAATATTAATTGTAGAAACCATGCAGCTAATTGCTAAAACATTGCAGCACTGCCTATATGTGTTTCAGATTATACAGGTGAGAGAATAAGAAGAGAAAGAGTTGGAATGGCCAAGAACAGTCCTCATTCATTTGTCCATCATACATACATCTAGCCATTATCTATCTTTCTGGTTATACAAAAAGTGATGGAGAGCAAAATTTTAGAGTTTGGAAGATCTAAATTCTAGTTCCAGTTCTATCCTTTATTAATTGAGTGATCTTGAGGAAGTAAGGTGAGCTGATTGAGTGTTCTGAAGTATACATTTTTTTAAAAGAATTACTTAATAGAGATGTTATGAGAATTAAATTGGTATAATGTTTGCAGACTTCTAAGCATAGAAGTATAAAATTAGCATTCAACAAATGATAGTTTTCAACATTAACATTAAGTACATTTGTGTGCTAAACATTGAGTTATAGGGTTTTTTTTTTTTTTGTACTGGAGTTTGAATCCAGAGGCCTTATACCTCCAAGCTACACCCCAGCTCTATTATTTTTCTTTTTAATTTTGAAACAGGGTCTCACTAAATTGCTGAGGCTGGCCTTGAACCTGCAATCCTCCTTTCTCAGTCTCTCAAGTACTGGGTTTAAAAGTATCTGCCACCATGCCCGGCATATAGTTATGTTTTGAAGATATGAATGTGAGTAAATCACATTTTGTGCCCTCTAGGATATTCTAGTAGGTACAAGGCATAAGTTAGGTAAATATTGAGTGGTTATTCTTCACATGGTTTAGGGTGGAGGAATCAGCAATAATAGTAATAATAATTTGTTTAGATTTTCTTTTTTTTGTTTAGATTTTCTAATGTGTCAGATAAAATAATCACTTAAACCACTTATTTTTCATCTCATTTAATACTCACGATGGCCATAAGAGGTAGTAACTATTTTTATCACCATCTACAAATGAGACAAGTGAGGTTTAAAGAATGAAGTTACTTGCTCAGAGTCAACATAGGGAGGGAAGGACTGAAACCTTAATCCAAGTTATATTTAACATGAAAACCAAGGACTTTAAGCTGAGTCCTAAAAGATGATCATGAATTCTAGGGTAGACAGATAGTGAAGGGTACTCACTACACATGAAGAACTAATAAAAATAACAAAAAGAAATCAAACCATAGGCTGAGTTAGAGAAATTTAGGTAATTCAGTATTCATTCAATGACCATTTATTGAAGGTCTAATTATGTATCAGGGGCTTTTCTAAACACCAGAGGAATAAGGCTATAAAATGCAGACTAGAATTCTTTCCCATGTGGATTGTCTATTCTCTTGGAGGGAGACAGCAAAAGTAAGATTTAAAACCCCCAAGTAAGTTGTCCTTTATGAAGTAAAATATAAAAATATACAGTAAAATATAAAAATTACATTCTCAATGCTTCTGAGAAAAAGTAAAGTAGGGAAGAGGTCAGAGTATGCTGAGAATAGGGAAATGTTTTGGTTTTAAATGGACCATTTGGGAATTCACAGCCAGGAAGATGAAGTATGAGTCAAGTCCTGAAGGAAGGTGGGGGTGGAGCATTTTGGAGACCTGAGGGAAAAGTTTTCCAGGTACAGGAGTTGCACCTACAAAACTCAAGAAGGAAGAATGACTGGCATGTTTAAGGAACAGATAGCATGTCATTGGATTTAGCAACATAAAGTTTACTGGTGGCCTTGACAGCAACAAAACTCCGGACAGAGAGTTCCAGAGAGAAAGAGTAAGGAGAAAAGTTAGACTGTGTACCTCGTAGTAATTCTATGGAGGAAGGAACATAATAGGGGAGTGAAAAGAGGTTAAGAGATTTTTTAGCACAGCATGGCAGGGGGTGATGACAATGAAGAAGACGAAGGATAATTCCATTGAAAAATACTGATAGTGTGAGGGGCAGGGGTCTAATTCACAAATATGGCTGGAGTAAGAATTGTGAATTGTGAGCATGTGTGTTGGGGATGAGGGTGGTCAGTTGAAGCCAAACAGGGCAGTTCAGCCAGACATTAGATCACAGTTTTGCAGGCACCAAATCAGGAAGGATCTGTCATCCCCGGCTTAGAAGTATGGACTTGGTCATTTTAGAAATGGGGTTTTTAAAGGGTTTGAAATGTTTCAATGAGCTTCACCAAGAAGGTGAGTCTTCTGCTGGGCTTTGAGGCATATATGGGATTTGAGTTAATGAGATATTAAAGATGAGAAGATTCTAGACGAGAGGGTCAACATAGTGATGCGCCAGAGTGGGAATGACTGGCATATGGAGAGCCAATAGAAAATGAATCCTGGCAGAGAGGATGCCAGTGGGGAAAAAGTAGAATTTGGGAATTATATCTGAAAGTCTCTGGAATCAGCCTGTTTACCAGGTGCTCACTCCAAATACTGTCTCTGTGACCTAGGGCATGATACCTAATTTTTCTTTTTCTACTCATTCAGTATAAATAATAGGAATTATAAGAGTATCTCCCTCATAAAGAGGATTAAATTTAATAACATGGATAAAGTATCACGCATGTGCCTGGAACACAGTAAATTTGCACTAAATGTTAGCTGTTATTACATGTAACAACTTGGAAACTGAGAGAGTATATGAAGGATTGATCTTAGGTTTATAGAATAATGAAAAGAAATTTGATTGAAAGCACTATGATTTCAGGAGTTTGATTGCATTATGTAAATCTAAATATTGATCGCTAATATCCAAATTCATCATTTAAAAGGCTGAGGCTTATCACAGGATTCATCTAGATTAACCCCTGTGATAATACAAAGGTCAGAATAGTGCCTCAAGTTTAATAATTAGGAAGTTAGGGCTCTGGAAATAGAAAGATATTTATGAGTAGCTTTCAAATCTTCAAAAGAGCATCACATTTAAGTAAATACAATGTGAATCTCCATACTGCTGCCAACTTTTCATGTTTTATGAATCAAAATCGGCTAGAAAAAAATTTCAGTACTTCAGAAGAATGTTTGATTGAAGGTCATTCCTCTGAAATAAGAATTATTTAAATATGGCAGCCAACATCAACACATCAAAGAATTCATAAAGAACACAGCATTGTCTTTGGCCTGCTTCAGAAGGGATCCTCACATTTTCCAGAATCCCAGAAATAAACAGAATCTTATTTTATTTACCACAAGAGCATATTGCTACCTCTGACTTCCTCTATTTTATCTTAAAATTTCCTTTTTCTAAAGTTAATATATGTTCAATTAATCAAGTTGGAGAGTTCTTTCTCCAAGTTTTCCAGCTCAGCAGCTCTCTCACTTATATTGCTTTTCTCTGAGAAATAGCCTCAGTTATCATTCAGTCCTGTTTTATGCATTAAAGATCACAGCAGGTAGGTTTTTAAAAAGTAATCATAGATTTTGCTCTTCAGCTACACAGCTAATATCTGCAACTAAGGTAGAAGTGAGAAAACAGACTTATTTGGTTTTCTGGTAATAGTTTTAACTCTCAACATTAAGACATTTCATCAAAGGGGTGCTGGAATGTGTCTAGTAATTTCATGAAACCTTATACTTTCATCCAAAATAACTATAAGGAATCAGAGAAAAGAAATCATAAAGGCTATCATAGGAACAACTAGGTACTAGTTACTTGGCAGTCTTTGTGTTCTATTATTGAAATACTGAATATCCCAAAATGTTGAAATGTGAATACAAGTGTTAATCAACTGTGTGATACAAATGGTATTCCCAGGTTGATGAGTACCTGGGTAAAGAAGAAAGAGTTGTACCTCATATGCTGTGTTGGTAGGATTCCATTTAAGTGAATTCAAGCCTCCCAGGTTATTGGGCAGAAACATAATTTCTCCATTAATTGGTCTTAATGGATTGGATAAAATGGCTCAGTGAAACAGATTATATTGAAGGGCCAACTTCTTAATAGCAAATAAGCCTATGAGAATATCTGTAAAATACAAAGATAATATAAGTATTTCTAGTGATACTCTAGAAGGTAGAGATGGAAAAAGTAGACAATTTAATATGACTTGTAACTAAAATGATCTGAGGCACCTGTAAGAATTTGTGTGGTGAACATCTAAGGTTGGGTATATCTCGGCATTCATTTTCATTTCTTTTGATAACAGCAGCTGGGTTTCGCTTTGGGGACCTACCTCCTTCCTATTATACATTTTCATATTATTTGGTATCATAAGAAAGAGACCAAAGGATTCAAGGCCAGAGGCCTGAGATTCATGGCCAGGCTTTGACCCAGGATAACTGGGCAAGTCATATAACCTTTATGGTTTGTTTTCTCATTTTTTGACTAAAAACACAAGTAGTAATACCTACAAAATACTAAATACCACTACCTTGCAGGGTTATTTTGTGGATTACACAAGTAATGCCCGAGAAAAGATTTCTATACAGATATTAAGAACACCTAAGGGGTGCTTGCTAATGTAGGCTAACATGACCAGCTATAATAGGCAAATTTCGTTATAAGTTAAAAAGACGAGGGCAACAGTGGATATATTGTAGAGTATGTACATGCTACCCAGTAGATTATTCTTTAAAAAATGATGTCAGGTTCTTTTCACCAATGGTCAGCTTTTTAAATATTGAGATGAGATCAATAAGTACATATAAGTATGAAATGAAGGATCAGATAAATGTCCACATGACATTTCTCATGAACAATGCTGACATCAGGGAGACGTTTGTTGTCCCCAGATGTGCTGGCTTTGGCCTCCTGAGAATGGAGTGTGCCTGATGAGGGACCAGGCATGGGCCTCAGGTGCAGGCACCTTCCCTGTGCTGTGAACATGGCCAGGGAGGACATTTCTGAGAGTTAGGCATGCTATCAAGACTAATTTTGTTTTCCTTTTGTGACTGAGATCAAAGCACTTGCCCAGAGCACATTTACCTCAGCATTGTGCAGAGCTCTAAGGATGGAAGTACAGTTCATTTTACATTCTTTTGTTTTTAAGTAATGCTAAACATTGCAGACACAAGAAGAAGTAGTGCAGAATCAGAGATAATTGGGAATCAAAATCACTCAGTGTGTTAATTTAAGGAGTGTGTGCAAACTTCATGCAGATTTAAATTTCCCAACAGCTTGCAAATGGGCCGTTCAAATGTTCGTAAGCAGAAGTTTCTGGAGGTGGATTAGTCATAAAGACCACAGAATGTAGCTCTTTATGTTTATTGTTTTCTTTTACATTCTGTCCAACCCTGAGTCATGCAGTCTAATAGCACAGAGCATGTGTGCTGAACTATATCTAAGGATGTCTGTTGGAGCTGAGTACCTCTACACTAGAATAAGGGTTTTGGAATAAAAACAGCCTGGGTTCACACATCATGCTCACCTCTTCTCAGTAAAGGTGGCCCATGGACCATGGGCCATCTACTCCTATATTCTGAGTCTTGGTTTCTTTATCTGTTAATGGGAGGGGGCAACAATTCCTTAAAGTATGCTGGTAAAAATAACAAGGGAAAGTATACGTAAGATGCTTAGGCCCAGGGGTAGTACATTTTGTTAAGAACATAATAAATAATTATACTTATTATTGTAAGCCTTTTCAATACAGTATATGGGGGGTAGAAAATATCCATGTTCAAAAAGATACCTGCCAAGGCAGACTCTCCTTTCTGAGAGAGGAGGAATTCCAAAAACAATCAAATGAAGTAAACAGACATGGAATGGAAGGTGTCTAACCTTCTGAAAACCAGTGCAATCCTTTGACTTCTAGTCTTTGCCCAGGGGTAGCTTCAGCCTGGGGTAAAGTTTTTTTTGTAATTTTACTAAAATATAGAAATGTCTCTGCCTAATTTTATTATTATATGGTAATGGGAAGGTTGCATCGAAGAACAACTGAATCAATGCATGTGGCAGATTGGTATAGCCACAGCAGAAGAAGTTATTTTAAGAACTACTGCTTGTTTTGTGTCTGAGTAAAGATGAAATCTCAAACACAATTTTTTTTACAAACAAATGGAGCTCAGTTCCAAGACATGAAGGCCTTTTCTTTTCACTAAGGAATTAAATTAGAAGAAACATTTGCATTTCCCCATTAGTCTTCTTTGAATATGCATGGCTGGTTGAATTCTGTCTGACACCTTCAACAGAACTCGCTCAAGGAAGCTTCCCATTACTAAATAAATTGCATCCATTCTAATTAAAGATACACAGACACTACTACCCAGATAGGAGAGATGAAGCGCTATGAGGAGCTGCAGCTTCCATGGTAACCCTGCCAGGGACGATATAATTGATTCATATGGTCCCTCCTGCCACATATTGATTCCATGCCAACAAGCCTTGAAAACTGTCCATCATTTCACAGAGCTATTTATAGACCAAGTCCAGCTGTGACAAATAAGTGGTGATAGGGCCTACAGAGACAATTACTGTACTTTTTAATACATGATTCTTTTTAGAATCATGAAAGAGACTTGCTTTCTGGTTCACTTGGCAATTGATTATTAATAAGGTTTAAATAATGATGTAGTAAATATATGGGTCATTTACAGAAATAACATTAAATATTTCCATCGGATCTTTTTGGATAAGAGATCAGCTAAGGGAGTAAAAGACAAAAAAGTCAATATTATAGGTACCACATTATTGATCAGTATTGGTATATCATTGTGCTCCACAGCTGGTTGTTAGCATCCACATTTATCAGGCAATGTGTCAGAATATTAAATGCACACAGGAGGAAGCAATACATTAATGTCACATGGAAATAAAGATTCCAAACAGAGACAAAGCTTGTGTAGTATAACCCTTTCCCATGCCTTTTCCAGTGTATTATGGCTGAAATGTTTGGGATACAGGAGAGTGAGGTAAGTTGATTTCTGTACACCAGACTTCCAAGTGGTAGCACTTCATATTCCCGATATTCCTGGGTGTGTCAGCAGTGCCCAGGTGGAGCAGTTGGTGTTTCACTGAGAGGGTGGTGTGTGCTTGTCCTGGGAGTGGTGCTGGTGACAGGTACTGGTTTTGGGGGTAGGATACCACTTGCACTAAGCGCAAATGCATCAGTATCCTGATGAGATTGGATTGTTCAAACATCCCTTCCCTCCAGGTATGTCACCAGCTTTAAATGTGCTCCTGCATTGGCGCCTAGTTTATGCTAAATAGCCTGCCGACTTAGAAGCCAGTCTCTCGGAGGACTGGAAAGTATCAGTCAACTCCTTTTTTTTTTTTTTTTTTGTGGTACCAGGGATTGAACCCAGGGGCGTTCTACCTCCGCGCTATGCCCCCGGCCCTATTTTTTATACTTTATTTTGAAACCGGGTCTCACGAAGTTGCAGAGGGCCTCACTAAGGAGAGAGAGAGAGAGAGACAGGGAGAGAGAGAGCGAGAGAGCTGAGGCTGGCCGCGAACCCAGATCCTCCGGTCTCCGCCTCCCAAAGTACTGGGATTACAAGCGTGAGCCACCACGCCTGGCCTCTCTTTAGTTTTTACATGTTGAAATATGTATTGGACAGGGTTCTCTAGATTAAGAGAATACAGAGAATGAGTATATTTGAAAAAAGGGATTTATCAGATGGGCTTACAGTTTGAAGCAATGTAGTCCCAGGTTCTGACTGCACGTGGAGAGTCAGAGGAACGGTCTAAGCTTGTCGAACGGTCTAAGAGCTGGAGTCTTAGGATCGGAGCAACCACTAATTCAGTCCCAGTCCAAGACGTGAAGATCAGGAAGCTCTTCAGAGAAGCGATGGTGAAGTTTCAGTTCCAAGAGCTGGAGGCCGAGAAGATCAAGAAGCTCTTCGGAGAAAGGCGGAGCCAGCGGCCGATGATCTCAGGCGAGAGCAGATGCGTTTTCCTCGGAAAGACTCGCATGCACTCTAAGAGGCTTCTTCCTTTTTTATCTAAGTCCACACCTATCAGAATCCTGCTGCCTACATTCAGGGCAGGGCTTTCTGTTTAATCTGCTGTTATACACCCAAAATCACATAATCTGGGGTGTGTCATGATCAGGTCAAGTTGACAAACTAGATTAACTATCACGAAATATCACCAAATATTTAAGAACCACCTGAATCTCGCCACATTTCCCTCCTGATTACAGCCAATCGGGCCTTGTTCTCAATGCTCACAGGCATTTTAAAAAGAGTTTCTAGATATCCTTAACACAAGAGATAAACATATTTGTAATTATATTGCTAAGAAATTATAGGTATTTAGCCTTTTTAAATCATTATATTCTTTTTAATTTCATTTAAATTAAAATATAAGAAGGAAATGCATCAAGCTGCCTGTATTTCAGAACTGTCTCCATGATATTTATTAACACTTTTTCAAATACTTTTTTCTAAAATGTAACATAAAACACAGATGAAATTATATCTTTTATTTCCTTTTTCCCAGTTCTATTTTCTCCTCCTTTCTACTCTGTCAATAGGTTAAAAGAACTCATTAGTTTATTATGTGTCCTTAAAACCCATTTTTAAAATTTGTATGTACATATATTTATGCATGATCAATATATGGTACTCTGAAGAGTATTTTACTCACACAAAATTTATCATAATATATTATTATCATGCATCTTATGATTGGTGTTCTAAATTATTTTTGAGATTCATATATGTATATATGTATAACTTTATTCATATACATTATTTTTTTCAGTATTGGGGATTGAACCCAGAGCCTCCCACATACTAAATAAGCACTCTACCACTGAGCTACATCTCGAGCCCATTTTATTTTATTTTGAGACAGGGTCTTGCTAAGATGCCCTTGCTGGCTCAGAACTTGAAATTCTCCTGCCTCAGCCTCACGTACAGCTAAGATTAGAATCATGTGCCATCATATCTGGCTTTTATAATTTTATTACAGATTATTAACCTTGGTCATTCTTTTAAATTGTTGAGTAGTATCTCATTGTATGGATTTTCCAAAATTTAGAGTATCATTGGCTCTGTTTTCAAAATGTATCCAAAATCCAACTGCTTCTCACTACCTCCAAGATTAGGACACTGAACCAAGACAACATCATGTTTTATCTAGATTATTAAACACTCTCCCACCTGTCCACATGTTCCTCCTTGGAGAGCCCCCCAATCTACTTTCAATAAAAGTGGCAAGCATGATCCTCCTAAAATGTAAGTTAGATAATGCCACCAATCTATTCAAAATCCTCACATGACTTTGCTTCTCACTCAACATTTCAAACAATACTGCGTTTAAACTTACTTCTAGGTAGTAGAGTTTCTCTAAGGTAAATGCCAGCAATTGAAATTTTGTCCCTTCCTTATTACTTTCTCAAATGGTTATATGAAATGATTATAAGCATACCAGGAAAATATAAAACGTTTTATACCTTCACAGCACCCTTGTATATGGCTTTATAAATAATAGAGGGCAAATAATTACTTATTTAAGTTCTTTATCCCTCAATAAACAATAAGAGTTCCCGTGTCAACCACCCACCTTGACTGTTCTTCTAGATTCCATCCAGAAAGACTTAGGCTTGGCCTCTCTCTGTGAAAATTTAAAAATATTTTTATCATTCCATCTGAACATTTCATATTGTAATTATGTATTTGGGCCCTCCTTCCACCCATAGAGCCACCTGCTCTCTGGAACTCAGTCTTTATTTCATTCTAGTAGCTAAGGAAAGAAAATTAAAGTTTTCTAATTAGGGATCATCTACTACCAAGAATAGGGCAATTTTCTTTTACACATAATCTCCTTTTCATACTTAGAGCTGCTATTAGCAACAGATATGGCTATTATTCCCATTCTGCACATGAAAAAAAACTTGAAGGCCGTCATCACCCCCCTTCCATTAAGGAATTAGGAAAATGTAGAACTTACATTGGAAAAATGCCAGACTCAAACCTAAACCGGTCCTACCACCCACCACTATGAACCTCCTGTACCTCCTTGGCTGGGGAACAGAAAATGTTTCATATACCATCAATGAAGGATTGCCTACGATCATACTATAGAAATAGTGCTGGATTTTATTTTGTTTAGCCAATATCAGAATTTATTTACTTTGATCAAAATCTAAGTAGAGATAGTCTCAATAACTGGAAAAAATACAGTTCTCCTTTACATTGTGTGTGTGTGTGTGTGTGTGTGTGTGAGAGAGAGAGAGAGAGAGAGAGAGAGAGAGAGAGAAAGCGCATAGAGGCTATATTGTGCTTCTAGTTTTAAGGTAAATATAGATAACTTTTATTTTTTATTTTGAGGTATTTTCGATGGTTATTAATGGTTTAGCTTTCAGGAATAAATCAATGAAATGCTGAGAAATGTGGGACACCTTAAAACTTTCTCCAACCGGTTGGCTATGAGGGAAGAAAGCCAGAAAGTTTCGTCTTGAATCCAGAAACATTTTTGGCTATAGATGAACTATTATCATTTGCTGCATTAGATAGACCCCCTTCATTCATACACAATTCCCAAAGCTTATGTTCTTCCACATTCTACTATCTTGGCCCACCATTCACAATACACTCTATTTCTGTCTGAGTCATTAACACACATGCATATGGATCACCTTGCCCAACAGCCTGTTTTTTCACAGCGCAGAATGACACTTGATAAGCTTGGTGAAAGGTACATACGCTCAGCTCAGCCCTGTTAACTCTGGGATGCAAGTCCAGGTGTGTTGGCTCTTTTTGCTTTTTTTTAATGCGAAGGGTCAAAGCTCTTGTTTGTGTCTGGTGAAGGGCAGCAGTGGGTGAGTTCGCAGCACCAGTGTCTACTGATTTTGGCAAAGGTTTAAGTAAACAACTAACAGGTGCTCTGAACCTTCATTAATAACTAAATGTCAGCTTGAGGGAGGTACAACATGTCATTTCTTCCAGAGATCACACCGGGCTTATTGAAAACTCAGCTTTAAACAATAATTTTCTTTTCTGCTTTGACACCGTTGCCAAAATTAAGCTTGAAGCTCTTATTTTACATTTGTTAAAATTTCCATATCTTTCCAGAAGAAAAGTAACACACAAGGGAGGGAGAGTTTCCACACACTGCAGACAGGTAATAGATTTGTAATGATTGGCAATGGCACCTGCTATTTTGGGACTAGACTTATCGTTCATATGCATCTACACTTCGAGTAGCGTTTTTTACTCATCTTTTAAAACTACTTGGCATTCTTGGCTGATTCATGAACCTAGAAAACATACAGAACCTCATTTCCATCAAAAATCCTTTAAAGTTTCATTGAGGGTTGTCACTGAAATCACTGGGGCTGGGAATTTTGTTCCATTAATCTGGGGGGACTTTTTCATATAAAAATTGTGAACTTTGCGAAAAATCATGCGTCTTGGGTAATAGAGCTCTTCTACTGAGTTGATAATTACTGTAGGTGAGTAATTATCAATTCTATGGCTGATGTACTCTTAGTTTTAAAATCCAACATGGACTTCATATTCTCCCAAAGATTATCTCTTTGTAACCATATCAAGGGTTACAATGGAATTGAGAGTTTCAATCTTCTCACCCGATTTTGAAATGTCTAAGAAGACAATTAATGTTTCCACAACTCCCGGCTTTATTTGATGTTAACAGCTATTCACTGAGGACCAACTAGGTGTTAAGTGGTGAGATAAGCCTTCAAGATACATTGGGGAGCCAAATAGAGACCCAGTAACTCTTCCCTGGTGCTGACAGTCTGGCATGAAGACATGCATTAGTGAAACCCATGCATATTTAAGTAAATCACTGAAAATATCAAAGTGCTGTTAGGAAGACAGAAGCAACAGAAGCTAAGGGAGCCTATACCCAATTTAACCTAGGTACCAGTTTGAGGGAAGGAGACATCTCCAAAAGTCATCTTAAGGAAATATTGTGTAACCTCACATGAACGTGGAATGAAAGGATGGAAGGAAATGTTTTCCAACAGAGATGCTAGCACATGCTAAAATCTGGAATACTTGGAAATTAAAAAGAACAAAGAAAAGTCTGCTACAGTCAGAACTCATGGAAAGAGAGAGCATTTCAGGCCGGAGCCCAGTGAGGTAAACAAGAGCATTCTGGGCATCACAGATAATGGTTAGGATTACGGCTTCCACGCTAATAGCAGTGGCAGAAATGGAGGAGTTGTAAGTAGGGCAGTGATTTGATCAGGTATATGCTAAAAAGAGTTCACTCGACTGAAAATTTAGGATAATTACAGCTTGCATTGACAACTTCAAAGGGTTGGTATAATGATCGAAGAGGGTCGTATGAATATATTCAAAATAAAAGTTAAAAGTGCTAAGCATTCAGAAGAATTAATGAATGCACTCTGAGGGTATAACTTTAACTGTGAAAGTAATTTGTTTGATCCATTATCCAAAAGCATACAACAATGCTCAGATTTTTTAGAATCCCTCTAAAAATGGGGCATCAATGGAAAACCCCACGAGTTTGTAAGACATTCACCTGCAGTAACCTTTGAGTCTTGACAATAAAGAAGCCTTTTGCCACCCAATTGCTTTATTTACGGGAAAGTAAGTGGAACCCATGGCTCAAGCACCGAATCATTCAGGAGTCAAAATGCTTGAAGTTATAAAATGAACATCACCACATGCCCTTTGATATAGTTATTATTAAAAGCTTAAAGATAAGCTTCATCAACACATATATTTGAAAGCCTATAATGTTCCAGATACTGCACATATAATAGTGACTACTATAGCACAAACTGTTTCCCCCAAAATTCTTAAGTTGGACAGAATATCATGCACCTATAATCGTAACTACTGGGGAAGTTGAGGCAGGATGATCACTTGAGTTCAGGAATTTAGGGCTAGCCTAGGCAACACAGCAGAATCCTATGTTAAAAATGTTTTATTTTGTTTTTTCCTTGTTTGGGCTAGGAGTTTAGCTCAGTGATAAAGTGCATGCTTAGATGCATGAACAAGGTCCTGTGTATGATCCCCAGCACAAAAAAAAAAGAAATTAAAAATCATATGTTGTAACCTTAACAGCCAATACCTCAGAATGTGACTGTATTTGGAGACAGGGCAGTTAAAAAGGTTATGAAATTAAAATGAGGCTATCAGGGTAGTCCCTAATGCAACATGCCTAGAGATTTATAAGAAGAAATCTGGACACCCAAAGAGATGACCATGATGTGCACACACAAAGGGAAGACCATGTGAGGACACACGATCCATCTGCAAGCCAAGGAGAGCTGCCTCCGAAGGGATCATACCTGCTAACATCTTGTTCTTAAATTTCTGGTGTTTATGCCACCGAATCTACAGCACTTCCAAATAAGCAAATAAGTCAGCAAGTAAGGAAACAAGCAAAATGAATGAATGAATGAATAAATAACTAATCCCTTACTTGCCAAGTTTGATATAATCTAGTCCAGGCCTATGTACCCTCCCGTCCCACTCTACCTCACCTGATCCCTAGCCACACCTGCTTCTTGCTGGCTTCATGCCTAGTTCACTCATACCTTGGAGTCTCTGTCCTTCTTTCCTCCATCCAAAATGCTCTTTCACCAGGTTTTTGCATGTCTATCTTCTTATCTTTCAAGACTTCATGGGAACATCACCTCCTTGGAAAGGTTCTAACTCATCTGCCTAAATGTACCTCCTACCACTCCTCCACAGTATTATTTAGAGCATTACCATACTTTTCAATAGCACTCGTCTTGTATTAAACCATGCTCACTTAAGTGGTTTTTCCCATCATGTCTTTTTCTCAAACTATAAGTTCCCTGAGAGCAGACACCTCCTTTGTCTGTGTACTGTTTCCCTCAATATGATGACTGGCACACATTACATATTCACTAAATACATGTTGAATGAATAGTGTTGGTCATCCACGTTGACTCTGATTACAAATTCATGTCATCCTTCTTTAATGTGAAACAATGATCAGTGGGAAGATTTTTCGCCGTACCCCAAAAGTAGAGACAAATTCAAACCCATGGTTCAAAAAAGATAAAGGAAGCAGTAAAGCCCATCCCAGACTGATACGGAATAGCATGTAGCATGTTAAGCCTGTACCTATAAAAATGCATTGAACATTTCCTGTGTGTTCACAAATCACCGTGAGTCAAAAAGGACAGTTGATCTAAAGGATTTGCCAATCGGTATTATTATTTGACTCAGACCAATATATATAACTGCATAATGTGTCCTGTGAATTATGGATGACAATACTAGCCAGGTCTATGCCACACAGAGATAGTTTGAGAGGTAAGAGGATTTTTGTTTTAAATAACTGAACTTCCTGGGGGGAAGGTTGGGCAGAAAGATGAAATAGATTGCAGCCAAATCTCATGAACTCTATATCTTTGCAACATAATTTACTCTGATTTACTTCTGACACTAGGAGGGATAGGTACTTTGGCTCTGTCCTGAACACAACCCCTCACTGTAAATCTTCTATGCCTTATTGAAGCCTGGCTCCCTGGGACTTCATAGATACAAACCTTCAGCGTTCAAAGACAATACTGGGAACACTTGAAGTTAAGCACAGCACTGCCCTGGAGTTCCAAAGGCACAGATACTCCAAAAGGTATTGAGGTCTAATGTTTTTCAGAAATTCGAAGGCACAGATTTAGATGAGCACATTGGGGGAAATTCTGAGGGAGTGGAGGTGCTGGCCAATGTTCTTCTTGTTAAAAAGTATTCAAGGAAAAAATCTAACCAGGGGAACATGGGAGCAAGGGCTGTGAAGGCTTTAACTGGAGTCACGACAACTCCCCCAGCATACATTCAATATGTATTTAGCTAATACGTACAGTGGAGGAAGAGTATACGGTACAGTGGGTAAGAAGGTGAGCTACCATCCCAGAATATTGGAATCACATCTCTTCTGTTTCCTAGGAGGGTGACCTCAGGCAACTGACTTTCTTTGAGACTTGGTTTCTTCATCTCCACAAGAGATCAGTGTTAGAACCTATAAGATGGTTCTGAAGATAAAAAGGATTCACACAGTAAAGCATCTAGCTAGGGGTTAGCCATATAATAAGTGCTTTCTTTCTTAATTTTCTTCCTCATGGTCATTGTGGTCATCATCAGCATCATTAGGCAGTACTGGATTGCTGCTGTGAAGTAGGGCAAGTACTCAGTGGAGACGGTCAGAAACGCTGCAAATCATATGCCACAGGATTAATCTGTGGAATGACAGATATAAAAATCTACTAGAGAAATGATGTCATACCAAGCACTACTAAATTATCAAGCCAAGTTTCCTAATAATTTTGCCCAGAAGGTCAAGACTAGCTCATATAAGACATTGATTTGCCACAAGTTTGGGAGAATGGGGAACCTGATGACCTAATACTCATCAACCAAGGAAAAATATTACTCTTATCTCTTTCTAAGACTGTGTTTCAGTCTGAAATGGATGGTATAAATTTTCAGAAATGACTTTTTAATAGGCAATACTTGAGAAACAATAAAGAAGTTGACAATTACTTTTTGGAACCTGGTGGTTTGTATGTAATTGCATTTTTCATTATGCTCTTATATCCTTTCTCTTTCTTTAAGTGAAATTATCCCTCTTCTTTAGCAATAATGGGAAGTGGAACAACTGCTGAGACAATCATCCCCCCCAAATAAATAGGCATGAAGTTCCTCAAAGAGTACATGAGAGGGATGCTCTCTGGTCCACTGTGTATGTTCCCAGTCACCTGGCCCTGAAATGGATCTGCAACTTGAGCTACAATTTGACTGTTGTTAATATTCCAATCAGACATGGGGAGACTTATGAGAAACTCATAAAAGGAAAACAATTAGTGAAAGTACTATCCATATTCTCTCCACCTCCTGCTGGCAAACCATATAAGTTGCTCCTGATGAGATACATCTTGACAAAGAAACCCATTAATTTCCTTCCTTTCTTCCTTTTTTCCTCCCTTCCTCCCTCCCTCCCTCCCTCCCTCCTTTTCCTTCCTTTCTTTCTTCCTTCCTTCCTTGGTACTGGGGACTGAACCCAGGGGTGTTCTGCCTCTGAGCTATATCCCAGCCCTATTTTATCTTTTATTTTGAAGTAGGGTCTCACTGAGTTTTAGAAGGCCTCACTAAGTTGCCGAGACTGGCCTTGAACCTGTGCTCCTCCTGTCTCAGCCTCCCAAGTACTGGAATTACAGGCATGTGCCACCACGCCCAGCTTGTTTCTTAACTCATAAATATTTCTGAGCATTACTATTAGCCACACACTGTATTAGGCCATGCCAAGACTAGAGTGAACAGGAGCACTGAGTCCCACCCTTCATGAATCTCACTTTCTAGAAGCTTCAACATAAATAGAGAATGAATTCTTCGTACTTGTTCCCTCAGGTGAGGGATGAGAGAAAATTAATATTTCTCCAGTGTTGACTATACCACACATCATGCTAAACGCTACCCATCTTCAGAAAGGGCAGCTTACTTTCTGACAGGCCCACTGGCGACCGTCTTATCATATACCGGCCTATCGTGGCTCATCATTCTCAAGGAAAGAATTCCACAAACCTTGATTGGAACAGAGTATTAGGAAGCTCATTTCCTGCACCCTACCTTTCCTCCAGCACAGTCTAAACTCTGAATTCTCATTTAGTGGATAACTCACCAAAAGAGAGATAACTTCCTTTTGGTATGAGACAGAGGAGGTAAAGATAGAAACTTTGTTTTGGCTCTGGCCTGAAGGTATCTGATTAATTCCATGCCAACACTCACACCGTGTTATCTTTAAACAGAGCAGGCAGGAGAGGAAAGGAGAGAATTTCAATTGATGCCACTGCCTCCACAAGTCCTTTATGGACAGCTCAGGAGGAACTAAATAATTAGTAATAGTTACTGTGTTTTTCTGTATCACTAAACCAGAAACAAGTGTTCAGGGAAATGTCACTCTATAACTAAGAGAAAAATAAGGAGCAATGATCAGTTTGACATTTTAAATAAGAGACACATTTCCTTTGGTTCAATATAAAAGTTTCTATGCAACATGAAATTATATTTTACAGCAGATTTCAGGTGTGCTTAATTACTGTATCAACTCTTTGTTGATGTCGCCTAAAATACACTTGGTTACTATTTTGGGAATGTCTTCAGTCTATCTTCATGAAACTTGGTGATACAATCAACAAATGATTTATCATCAGGAATAACTTGTAAAGGGGGCAAGGATTCAAAATTGCACCTTGAAAAAATTTCCATTTCTGGAAAGAAGAACAGCGCACCCTGTCAAATTCCTGCGGCAGAAGTTGAACCAGTATGAATCCTCTATGAAGGCTGATCAACTATTTTGGTTTGCCTGCGACTCAGGGGTTCTGAGGACTTTGAACTTTCAGTGCTAAAATGGGAAATTCTGTGACAAACCAGGATGAGTGGGTCATCTTACCTCTTTCTTCATAGGTTTGTTTTGATAACTGAATAAAATAGTGCTTATTAAAAGCATATCCCAATAGTACTTTGTACTTGCAAGCATTGAATGAGCCAGGCATAGAAAGACAAGTACCATAACCTCACTTATATGTGGCATCTAAAAAGAGTTCATTTCTTAGAAGTTGAGAGAAGAATGGTGATTATCGGAGGCTGGGGAGAGTCGAGGGGAGGAAGTGAGGAAAGGGTGATCAGTGGTACCAAGTCACAATCAGATAGGAGCAAGAGTTTCTGGTGTGCTATTGCACAATAGGGTGAAAATAAATAACAATAATGTTCTGTACATTGCAAAAAGCTATAGAGGAAAGGGTTTGGAAATTTTTAACCACAAAGAGATGGCAAATGAGGAGAAAGATAGGTTTAACCTGGTTTGAACATTACACAATGTACATGTATATTGAAACATCACAGTACTCCATTAATATGAACATATTAATATTCACAATATATTTCTTTTTTTTTTGTGGTACCGGGGATTGAACGCAGGGACGGTCTACCTCCGCGCTACGCCCCCGGCCCTATTTTTTTATACTTTATTTTGTAACCGGGTCTCATGAAGTTGCGGAGGGCCTCACTAAGGAGAGAGAGAAAGAGAGAGAGAGAGAGAGCGTGCGAGTGAGCTGAGGCTGGCCGCGAACACAGATCCTCCGGTCTCCGCCTCCCAAAGTACTGGGGTTACAAGCGTGTGCCACCATGCCCGGTTCAGAATATTTTTGTGTCTTAATGTATCAGTTAAAATAAATTTAATTTAAAAACGTCAGTTACTATTATAGAGTTTTCCAGGGGCAGGTATTGGGCTAAGCAGCTTTCCATGAGACTTCTCTGCTCTCAGTTTGTGTAACTGATTCAGGGACAGCTCAGAAGGGGAGTAATATAGACAGCCAAAATACCCTTTCCTCTGGTGTGGCATGGGGGGGCATTTACCCCAAAAGTTGCAATAACGGCAAAGCTGGAAAGGGCCACTTGAAGCCCGAAAATAGGCTCCTGAGAAAAAATGAAGGAAGTTAGCCATAGGCATTAGCTACAGGTAAGTAAACTGTATTCATTACTATGATACTTAAAATATATGCTGAGTCTAATAGCATATATATGTGTGTACATATGCATATATATGAATATAGTATATGTGCAGTATATATAAAATATGTAATAATATATCACAATTGTATATGTAATAGTAGTTGTATGTATCATTTAAAAAATCTCCAATTGTCCTAATCTCTAACTAAAGCTGCAGCTCACAGAGCAGGAAAACCACTTTCCCAGTTTCCAAAGCAAATTTCCACTCTTCCATCTTCTGGAAAAATTTCTACTGAGTCTATCGTGTCAGCCCCAAAGTCATCATCATCATCTCTGCTAAGCTCCCCTTGACACCTGCCGTCACATTCCTTTCCATTCCTCTCTCCATGGATGTAACTCTTCTTTCAACTAGTACGGCTTCATGTACCTATTACATGCCTGGTGTGTGCAAAGCAATAGAACAGGAATGGTGGACACGGTCAGGTTCCTGGCCTTAGAATGTCGACAGTCTAGCCAGTGTCTCTTTCTACCACCATCTGGTATACCATCTAAGCCCAGAGATTCTATCATTAATTTTTATAACCTTACCAACAAGCCTAGTGCCTGAAAAAATCTAAATTATAAGAAAAGTAATTCAGATATTATCCTGGAACTACCAATCCTCATACTTTACATGGACTCTTTTTTTCTAATAGCAATCGTGGGAAGAGACCCCAGCAATATGCTGCTGAGAGCTGCATGGCAGCAGCACTTCTAAGCTATCTGCCATAGGAGTTTTAGAACAAAACAATGTAGTCTAAACGGAAGGGTAGAAGTGTACAATGAATATGCAAAGCTGTAAACCAAGTGATAATTTTTGTCTTGATTTTGTGCACTAACTATTAAGAAGATTATAATTAAGTGTTCATTTCTTATAGCACCAACACGCATTTTAATCAACATTGATAGCATTAACTCCAATTACCATTAGTAAACTACAAGGATTCTGTTTTAAATTGCAATGAGTCAATAAATTCAAGATGGCACTCCGGAGTAAGTGTTCACAGGACCTTACCATTTTCCTGAGCAGTCATATAGGAGATGGATAGGGGGCTGCATCGAAGCAGAAGCAATAATGGGACGTTTAAAGAGCTGTTGAACTTCACAAACGATATTCATACCCTGGTATAAGACACCAAGTTATCCTTAACAATTTTTGATAATTGTTTGATCGATGAATTTTTATCTTTATAGGCTTTTAGAAAGGCACTTTACTTAGCCGAACAAACTAATAGACTAACAAACTCAAAATAAGTGCTGATAAACAGAGTCCTTAGAAACTCCCATTATTAACTTATAATATTTGCATAAATTTGAACAAAGATGGATGGCTTTAAATGACTGTCACTAATTAAGAGACTGAAAGAAACAAAAGACTAATAAAACATTATGTACAAAGACAGGCACATTAGCATATCCTATCTCATATCTCCTTTACAATGACAAGAAGACAAATATTCCTGATTACACCTGAAGCAATAATGTAACGAAGGCAATAAATCATTTGAAGAAACCTAAGGGGGGGCTTCTTTTTAAACACATTGATTCTGGTATTAGGCCTGTCATTGAAATATAAACATAAAATGCAATCACATTTGTTGTGATTTAAAGATTTACCTCTCTTGGAAAATTTTAATCAGTAGGTGGACATGTGACTGTCTCTAGGATGTGTTTGTTAAAAAAAGGCTGTCAGATTATTATTAGGAAACGCTTTTTCAAATGTCCACTAGAATAGATATTTATTCCTAGCAAGGCACATCACAGGATCTAAAGCCAAGTCAAAGGTAGTTTAATGCTTGGGTATTGCAGGATCTAGAAGATTTTTTTTCAATTAATTTAGTTCTGAGGTCTTCCCTTCATAATGTGCAACAAAGTTCACATTACAGAGGAAGACCTCACTAGGGCAACAAGGCAAGAGGACACCATGTGCAGCAGAGTCAACTTTCACTACATGGGGGTGACACTACCTGTTTTCAGAAAGGCCAGCACCAAGGGGACCTGGCACATAAGCTTTGTGTCCTTGTCAGATGAGCCCCTGATATCGATGATGTGATCTATTATCTCAGGCCTCATACTCACGACTACATTGGTACACAAAGCAAAGCTGTGTTCCAGACCAATGGCAGCTATTGACTTGAACCGCAAGGATTTCAAGTTATGAAAAACTAACTTTTAGCCTGTCATGGTGGTGCACACCTATAATCCCAGTACTTGGGAAGATGAGACAGGAGGATTGCAAGTTTGAGGCCTACCTCAGCAAGTTAGTGAGGCCCTCAGCAACTTAGTGAGACCCTGTTTCAACATAGAAAATAAAATAGGTGTAGGCGTGTAGCTGGGAAGTAGAATGCCTCTGGGTTCAATCCCTAGTAACACACACACACACACACACACACACACACACACACACACCAAACAATCACAACAACAAACCTGACATTTTAAAATCAAAATCTTGTTCCAACTCTTCAAACTATTGAAATCATGTTGTGATATTATTTTCTGAATGTTTCATAATTTTCTTCTTTTTTTGTGGTACTGGGGATTGAGCCCAGGGGCATTCTACCTCTGGGCTACACCCTTAGCCCTATTTAATATTCTTTATTTTGCAACAGGGTCTCACTAAATTGCGGAGGGCCTCACTAAATAGCTGAGGCTGGCCGTGAACCCGGTTCCTCCTGTCTCAGCCTCTCAAGTACTGGGATTACAAGCGTGCGCCACCACACCCGGCTTGTTGATTTTCTTCTGTAATGTGATTATTAAGTTGCCCACTGCCACAATTGATATTTCCTACTATTCTTATGCACCAATTTTTTTTACTTAGGTAAATGTAAAGATACCTTAATAAAGTGTTGACTAGCAGTTGAATAATTAATCATATAAATGCCCAGAATCTGGAACCAGGTGTGGTGGTACACACCTGTAATTCCAGTACTTGGGAGGCTGAGACATGAGGATCGAAGGTTCTAGGCCAGCCTCAACAACTTAGTGAGACCCTGTTTCAAATAAAAAATAAACTAGGGCTGCGGGTGTAGCCCAGAGGTAGAACGCCTTGGGTTCAATCCCCAGTACTGCAATAAAATAAAATAAGCCCAGAATCTATGCAATCTGTATGGAAACTTGTGGTTTAAAACCCACCGATCGAATGTCTAAATAATCCATTTAGTTCCCAAGTATTAATTAAGTTCCTACTTGCCTACTATGTAAAGCATTGACCTTAAGCATGTTGTTTATGCCCCTTAAAAACAACGTCACTTTTTCGCTTACCTAGCATGCAACCTTTAGAGGAAGAATTATGAACCTATGAAATGATTTCAATTCTTTGCATAGATGAGCAAATAGAAAATAAAAACCCATGGTTTCATAATAACGGATTTCTCTACTAATATCATTTGCATTAAAACGATGTCTTTTTTACTATATAAAAAGGGGAAACACATTTTTAAAATATGGTCCTCTTTGGTAGACATAGCATTTAATATACTAGAAATCTTTTCATCCTTTTCCCTTTTCTGACAGTCTTCTCTCATCTTTAACATCTCCCTACCTCTGCTGCACACAACCACTGAAGTAGTCAGGAGACCTAGAACTGACCAATTAAAAGGTTTCATTTTCCTGGTATCAGCAGTGAAGGAGGAGGAGGAGAAGGAAAATGAGGAAAAGGAGGAGGAAGAGGAGAAGAAGGAAGAGGAGGAGGAGGAAGAGGAAGAGAAGGAGAAAGAGAAGGAGGGAGAAGGAGATTATTATTATTGTTGTTATTATTATTATCATTATTATTATTATCATTTGAACTGGAGATTGAACCCAGGGGCATTTTACCTCTGAGCTACATCCTAGCTCTTTGTATTTTTCTTTGTTTTGTTTTGAAACAGTATCTCTCTAGATTGCTGAAAGTCTAAGTCGGCTGGGGCTGGTCTTGAACCTGCAATTCTCTTGTCTCATCCTCCAAAGTACTGGGATTACAGGTGTGTGCCGCCACACTTGGCAAAAGAAGATGGCTTATAAACCTTATCCAGTCATTGTTCTCTGGGATTACTAACATGGACCTTAAGGGAAGTATGTTCTCTTACCCTGCAAGGTTATCTTTGAAATGCAGGACCCCTGTGTTACATGCTATGTAAAAAGATAATTGTAAAATGATAGAAAGAGTTTAATGTACAGTGGAGAGCAGAGAAAAATAAAGAAGAGAGGTTGACAAGAAGAGTCCTGCTACCCCTGAGTTCTCACTCAGCCGTTAGGTCCTTGGTCTCTGTAGATCATCCTTAGCAATATATGTCAATAAGTTCCCTTTTTGATCCAGTTATTTTCTCCTACAACTGAAAAAGTCTCACATGATCATTTCAATAGATGCTGAAAAAGCATTTGACAAAATCCAACACCCATTCATGATAAGAACACTGCAGAGAATTGGAATAGAAGGACCATACCTCAACATCATAAAGGCAATATACAATAGGCCCACAGCCAACATCATACTGAATGGGGAAAAACTTCAAGAATTCCCTTTAAAAACAGGAACAAGACAAGGATGTCTGCTGTCACCACTCCTTTTCAATATAGTACTCGAGACTTTAGCCAGAGCAATAAGGCAAGAGAAGGAAATAAAAGGAGTAAATAGGAAAAGAGGAACTGAAACTATCTCTATTTGCAGATGACATGATATTATACTTAGAAGATCCAGCAAACTCAACCAAAAGGCTAATAGAACTGATCAACAAATTCAGCAAAGTGTCGGGATACAAAATCAATCTTAAAAAATCAGAAGCTTTTGGTTGACACTTTTTTAGTATTGAATAAATCAATTTACATATTTTGGCATTCTTTTACTGAATCAACATTTATTAAACATCTATTATATGCTAACCACTAGATTCATAAAGAATAAGCCATAATCAGTGTGTGTGTGTGTGCGTGTGTGTGTGTGTGTGTGTGTGTGTGTGTGTGTCAGAGAGTAAGAGAGAAAGAAAGAGACTGGGGAATGAAACCAGGAACCAGGGGCATTCTACTTCTGAGCCACATCCCCACGCCTATATATTTTAGTTTTTATTTTAAAACAGACTCTCACTAAGTTGCCAAGGGACTTGCTAAGTTGCTGAGGCTGGTTGCAAACCTGCGATCCTCCTGTCTGTCTCCCAAGTACTGGAATCACAAGTGTGTGGCACCATACCCAGCTCATAATCCTATTTTAATAAGTCTATGGGAAAACAACATATTTGGGGACCCACTCAGGACCCCAGAATTGGTACGAGGATTATTTAAGATGAAAACATTTAAGATTTAATAAATTCCAAAAGAAGCCTGATTATGTAAAAAGAAAGGAAAATCATGATGAAAGCAAAAATGTCTATGCTTGTATTTGGTGCATAATTATACATCATACTGGGTATAGAGTGATAGAAACGTACATGCACACAACTCTCGGATTTCCCTCTGGGTCCCACTCCTCTCTCTCCCCCTCCCATACATGCCTTCGAGATTGGAATTGGTAATTGTGTATACAGCGGCAGCATTATTTCAACTATTACATTCTTTACATCTCCATGCCCCTCCCTCCCCCCCAAGCCCCCTCTGTCACTCCATCGGAGTCTCTACCCTTCTACCTGATGTTACCTTTATTTCTGAATTTCTACCTAACTTCTACATATAAGAGAAAACACACAACTATTCATTTTTTGAAACTGGCTACTCTTGGAAAGCAGTCTTAAAAGAACATTTTTAAGACGAAGTCAGAGGCCACTAAGGAAGTTAAAACTGCAAGCAGCTGTCTAGAAATTGAAGCTCTGGTTCCCTCCACTCTTTGACCACAGGTATCTAGAATAAATAGATGGACTAGAAGAGGATATTTACATAGTGCCCAGAGGCGCGAAATGCATAGAGAGGTTATCAGACTCCTGATTTGTAGACACTTTTACTAAGAACGTATGTTCCTTTCCCTGTTACATCTCAACATTCAATAGCCGGTATGCGCCCCCACTTTGGCTGCCTTCTTTGGAACACTGACTCAGAACTATCTGATCTTGCTGTCTCCCCAACTTCAGTTTCTAAGGCCCCAAACCAACTGCTTTTTACCTTTACAGTTTCTGTGTTTGAACTGATCAACACTTGGAGCTTCTCTTATATGACTAAAAGCAGAAACTTCTGAGAAATGAGGTGCCTTCAATGCACTCTTTCTACTCTCAGGAAAGAAACCACGAGTAAACCTATTGGGAATCCCCTCTTGGAGGAGTTTCAAGGTTAGGAGAAGCTGGAAAGCCCACTTGCACTCACATAAACACACATCACCTGAACTTTCTTATCCCCTGTCTTTTCTTGTAAAAACTCATTTGCCTTTCCTACAGAAAGCTATTATCCTTCCGCTAGGAGCCTTTCCTCATCCCTCCCTTTCCTGTACTAACATAGGTGTGTAAGGCTCTCTCTTTACCCATTTAGCTAGCTTGCTACTTCTTTTGTTACTCCCGTGAGCATATGAATAAACTTTTTCTCTTTTTAATCTGCCTTCCTCAGTTTAATTGTCAGGACCCAGCTATGAAACATAAATGGGTAGAGGAAAAATTTTCAATCTGGACATATATAAACCATTAATCATAATAAAGCTAATATGTTCTATAAAATAGGCATAGTACACTTTGTAATTTTTCTGTGATTCTGAGTGAATAGAACCTCTCTAGAGTGAACGCATCTATAGAGACAGCCACATACACAAATGTGGCCATCAACATCGTCATCATTAGCGTACTCAAAGGATGTCTTTGTAAATGGCATGGAGATAATCTTCAAAGAAACTATAAGGAATCTAGACAATTCAAATCTCTTAAAAGCCCTAAACCATCTATTTAATCTAAATGAGATTTATGCTCCCACAAATTTCACTTTGGTCCAAAAAATTCTCAAAATGAATACATGTCTTTGATTTTAATTGTTTACAGGGCGAGCTGATGTATATTCCATATTTCCTTTGGGGGAGACTATGCTAAAGAGTATAAATACTGCATAAGATCTTACCTCATTCTCCCCCTGAATGCATGAGATAGCCATTCTTCTTATCCTCATCTCAGAAATGAGGATTGTGATACAGTGGATACCTGGGTAATCCATCAAAGTTACACAGATGGATAGTACAGATGGAGCTAAGAAGCCAATGTCACCAGTGACCCTGGAGGGGATTATCCGGGTCCAAGGTAATTATAGTGAATCACAGGTCTGAGATAGAAAAGGTCCTGGAATGGTGGAAGCAGAGGATGAAACAATGAGGAGTCATGAACTGAGCTGAGGGGAGGACAGCCCCTAGAAACTGGCAAAGGGCAGGCAGACAAAATCTTCCCGAGGAATTCCTGAAAGGACCCACCATGCTGACATCTTGATTTTAGCCCATTGAGACTACAGGAGGATCGCAGGTTCAAGGCCAGACTCAACTACTTAGCAAGACCCTCAGCAACTTAGCAATACTCTATTTCAAAATAAAAATAAAAGGGGTTGGGGGTGTAGCTCAGAAGAAGAAAAACCCTGGGTTCAATTCCCAGTATCAAAAACAAACAAACAACAACAAAATAAAAACCAAAATAACAACAGCAAAATATAACTTCTGAGAATGTGTAGAACTATACAGAATAAGTTTTTGTTGTTTCAAGCTCCTGAATTTGTGATAATTTTTATAGCTACAATAGGAAACTAATAAAGTTTCACACACTATTTTCTCAGTGAGGGAAATAAAACACAACAGTTACATAGTTACACGTCATCTCCCTTAGCAATTGCAGATGTTTTTTCAAAATCTTTAGATGAGGGAAAAAGGGGGTTAAAAAAAGAATTAATACGAAATAGCCATATAGTCAAACCTCACTAGAAATTAAATCTGAAACAGGAACCTTTACATGTGATACTCTGTTAATAAAAAATGATGTCCAAGTAGATGACAACTTCTGGGAAATCTTTAACCTATCTGGCTTTGCAAAACCCATTTCAAACCTCCCCTTGCTGTTTCAATATGAAAAAGGGTCTCAAAACATTTAGGATAAGAAAAACATTGAGACATATTTTTATCCATGAATATATTTAGCGATATCCATGATGTCTCATTTACCAACAGACTACTAAATCACTGAGGGGTTTATTTTGGCATTATTCCTCAACTTAGATAGCAAACAGATTTTATAATCAGTGTTAATACATAGTATACATCTTTTAAAAATATCCTGTTGCTTCTGCCTTGCCCAGTGTTCTTGAATTAGTATCAGGTATCAGATGATGCTGTCAAAAAGATAAAGATGGTAGTCGATCAGCGATCACCTTGACTCTTAAATAATGGGGGCTGTGAGTTAAGGCAGAGGCGGGGGCTCCTGTTTTCAGCAGCTCTCTGCCCTTGAACATGACATTCTTCCTAACTGGGGCTCTGCTTCACACCTATAAATTGAAGGGGGGGGTGATGGAATACATGATTAAAAGTCATAAAAATGACATGTTGTTCAATGATGGCCGGGTACTGAAAGGCCCAAGTCAGCTCTTGTTTAAGCTATTTTCCCCAAATTGGAAGCAAACACAATCACCCACCATGGGGTTACTCCCTGCAGGAATGCTTTGGGGACTTAGCTGAATGAGGCTGAAAAGTCAGACCTCACAGGTTTATTATAGGCAGCTGCAATCTTAGCCCAGGCTGAGGCCTGTCGGACTCAATGTTTTTTTTTTTCTTTTCTTTTTTTTTTTTTTTTGGTCAAGGTTAAATCTTGGCCAAGTCTATTCAGGTCTGTTTTCCCAGAATTTAAGCCGAAATGATGGAAACTGCCTTTGAACTTGAAGGCTCTGTGGTAAGTGAACAAATTAAAAGACATCTGAAGGTAGGAGAAAGGGAAATTGACTTTCTTCTTAATTTGAATGTTCAGAAAAAACCCAGTAATTAGATTTGTTATTTTAAAATCGAACTTAATTCCTTTAATTTGAACATTTCAAAGGGTTTTCAGAACCTCACAAATTACTATTAATCCGTATGGCACAAAGATGACCTATGCCATTTTAATGGTATGGTATGTTGAAATAAAATCACAAGAGTTTGATCATCTCTTTGAGGTTTCCGTTTCTTTTTCTTCTCTCAAATTTATTTGAAATTAATTTGAAGATGGAAACCTCTCTCTCTCTCTCTCTCTCTCTCTCTCTCTCTCGATGTCTTTATCTCCTTCTGGCTAATATTCACAATCCTGGGGCATGTTAGACTAGAAAAGACTTCAAATATCACCTGTTTTCCACTTTTTCATCTTACACATGTACAAACTGATCCATCAAGTCAAAGCAAGATGACCAGGTTGAAAGAGTCATTCATTTGTAAAATGGTAATAAAAGCCCAGAGCTTCTGCCACCATCTCTTTCAAAATTTCTTCAAGAAATAATTGTGTGATTTAGGAACACATAGTACATTGAGTGGGTTTTCTTTTCATCTTTTCTTCCTTTTGCTCTGGCAGCCGGCATCCATTTTCTTTTTGGTATCAATACCCCCAATGTACTTGGTAAAGAACTACTGTCCCACAGACACCCAGACACCAGTGGGGTCCGAGGATGTGGCATGTGGCTCAGAGGACTGACCAGGCAGAGAATGGTGTGGCCAGGATGAAGGTTTGGCATGGAGCATGGGGCTCAGGGAAGATCAGAAGATGCAAGGCAGCTTCTTCTGGGGCTGCTGAGCAGCAGGCATCTGCTGCTGACCACTGGGACCGACCCTCCAGGATGTGAGACAGGCATTATCTGCAACCACCTAGCACCATGTGAAGCCAGAAAATAAGGCCATTAGGGGGGAAGCCAGAGCTGAGAGATTAAATGGATTCCTAATGACATATTAAATTGTCCCACCTGAAGCCTGGAATTACCACCTGGGTTTTGCAGTTATGTGGGCCAATAAATTCTTGTTGTTTCTGTTGATGCCAACTTGAGCTGAGCTGCAAGCCACCTGAGCACTAGGATTGCGAGATAAAATGCAGGATGCCCAGTTAAATTTGAATTTCAAATAAACGGCAAGTGAATCTTCAGTATAAACATTTCCTATGTAATGTTGGTAAAATCCGACAACTCTATTCCTAATTCATACAGCAAGTGATTTCTAGATGCAGAGCAGGGCCAGTAGAGAAGGGAAAGAGGCCCATGATAACAGTGCATGGAGATGGTATCGCAAGATGCAGTAAGGTGTTTTGTACACATCTCTCTAGATGAATAAAGGTTAGTTATCACAACATAACAGAAGAGAAAAGATGATGGGTTATCAATTCGATGTTCCAAATCTCTTGTTCCTGCTCTGATCCTATCTGCACATTGGCTTCAAATCCAAGTTCCTAGAAGTCATCCACTAAGGAGGGAAGGGACAAAGGTCTCTAGGTTAATCATAACCCAGCCTGAATCCACTTAAATTCACTTTATTTCACCAGGTATTTACAGACATCATACAGATCACTGTGATGCAGCATGAGGAAAGGGTCACAATCCCTCTATTCTGAAGTCTCTACTCTGCCCAGAGGACCAAATGCAGGTAACTATAAAAAGAGAACAGTTGTGTTTACCTCCACATGGGTGTGGCAAGGAGAACAAAAGGGCCAGTACTAAAGATGCAGGATCTGACCTTGGGTCTTGGTGGAGAGGGAAGGTATGTAGAGATGCAGTAGAGGAGCCATCTCCAAAAAATGCCTTCTGGTTAATACCACTTTTCTTTCTACTTCTTGTTTTCCTCTTTGCTCTTTCTGTATCCCTTCCTTCCTCCTTCTGTTCTAACAATGGTGATGTTGTTTAAGAATCTAGCACTGTCAAGGGCAAAGCCAGTGGTTGGCTTTGAGTATAGTGATGCTGGGTTGGTTAGGGCTCAAGAATACAGAATTTAAATTCTTAGGTTTGCATGCAGCAACTATGTAGAATTTTAGAGGTGGAAGAAACTTTCACCAAACCCATTATTTTCTAGGTAAGAGAATAAATCAGAAAACTAGTGATTGTTGTAGGCCTAGGATTACAGCCCAATAAGGATGACTCTAGAATCTAATCTTTTTTTCCTTTTATAGTGCTAGGGTTTGAACCTAGGGGCATTCTAGCTCCCAGCTACATCCCCAGCCATTCTTTTTAGCTTTGTTTCGAAGCAGGGTCTCAGTAGGTTGCTGAACATCTCACTAAGTTGCTGAGGCTGTCCTTGAACCTACAATCCTCCTGTCTCACCTTCCCAAGTACTGAGATTACAGGTGTGTGCTACCACACCCAGCCAGAATCCAATATTGCCCTAAAATACTTAAGGAAATTCAACCACCAGGCTTTTTGTATCCTCATTCTCTTTTAAAGATTACCAGTAAAAATATACAGCTGAAATTTAGGGTCTTTTTAAATTATTTTTCATTAGTCTAGAATCTCATTTGGATCTTTTTCAAATAAAGAAAAGCTTGAAATTTCTCTTTAAAAAATGGATATGTGTGAAGAGTGTCCCATTTTATAAATGTCCCATGCCTATGCTCAAAGGGAAACCCAAGGGGCTCCCCAAATGCTTCCATTTGTCTTTTTCTGGGGCAGACCTATTAAGTTGTCACTGTTCAGAAAATTCAGCACTAAGTGAACTTACCCATGTTGGATGTGGGTCTGCTGAACTTGGGGAAAATTGACATTTCCCTATTTCCGATGTGAATATAGCAAAAATAGGAATTGCTTTCAGCATCTTAAAACACTTGGGCTAATTTTCTGTACAAAGGCTGGTGACAGAATTAAGGAGCACAGCATCTCATCTGCTTTTACTTAAGTCAGTGAGATGTGCAGTGTAAAATCAGGTTACCAGTGAAAATGAGTCTGATGTGCTAATTCGTAGCTCCTTCGCTATACTTATGTCATGGGCCCATTATATAATCCAGCAAAATTCTGGGCCCTTACTCTAGGGAGGGCGAGTTCTAGAAAACAGAGGTGCTAGACGGGCAGGAGGGAAGTCCTCTGATGAAGGGAGAACTCAGGTCCATAGTTTTCAGAAGCCCATGCTATTTATACCTCTGGCCTCTGACATTTTATTAAGGAAAGAATGGTGCTGATTTTCTCTTTTCCCCGAAGTATATACTTCCATGTGCACAGCAAGAATCCTCAGCATGTCATGGATGAGAAAGCACGCAATGGCCTATTAATTTAAAATGAGCCATTAAAGGGTCTTTGATGCAATCCATTTTTTAAAAAGCATATACTTTTTCCTCCAGGTTACCTACAGTACACACATTCTTAACTTCTTTGAAATGCAGAGTAAGAAAAAAAATTAGTCTTCTTTAGACTTACTGGCTAGATGGGTTCTCTGGAGTTATTGCAATTTCCCCAAATCTGACCATTACACTTTTTTTTTTAAAGTGAAGCTATTCAAAAAAAGATAGCTCTCTCAGGGTAGCAAATTCAAATTTCTTTAATGAAGCATAAATGATTGTTTAGGACTTTAAAAATAAATGATTCAGAGCAAGTTGACATCTATTCATTTGTCTCTTCATATAACCAAGATCATGGATATGATACCAAAGGGAAACAGCTCATCCTAGAGTCTGTGTATGGAGACAGACAAAGCATTATACTGCTAGCAGGCCTTGTCAGTCCCCTGGTACCTCCTTGTAGGTGGGCATAATTCCATTCTTTTGTTGATTTCCTAATAAGGGGATTTTTATAGGCATAGACAAAGTTTTCCTCTTCTTTTTTCCATTACTTTCTATGGCTGCTATTTCCTGGAGTTATTTTTAATACTTTTATTGGTGCTTTATAGTCTCACATCATAATGTAGTTCATTGTGATAGTGACATACATGCTCACAGCACTTGGCGAGTTTTAAACTCTACAATGAAATCTTCAGAATGGAACATCCGCACAATTCACCACCAAATCTCTTACCTGCACCCGCTTACACAGACTTTTCTCTCTCTTTCTGGTTATAGGTTCATAGCCAGGCTTAAATCTAAGGTCTAATTTTGTAGGGCGCTCTAGATCCCATCTTCTCTCGGTGCTGCACCTATTTTCTCCAATATCATTATTTTTCCATCTCCATTGGATTAACAGCATAATGCATTTCATAATAAATCCTATTTTTTTAAAAAAAAGGCTTCCCTGGTTCCTCATGTTAATTTAGACTGGGATTTTCCTTTTCTCCTTAATGATTGAGATATTTTGCTTTGGCATCCCCTCTTCCTTATTCCTGTACCCATAAGCCCATGCCAGTCAGAATTTGGTCTATACACTTCATTGTTATGCTCACACATGAACCTCTTTGTCAAGTCTTATGGTCCTTTTGAATCCTCATCTGATTGCACTGATTGGCAGCTTTTGGCAATTGATAACATTATCCTCTCTGAAACATTTTCTTCTTTTGGTTTTGGTAAGATGCTCTTGGCTCTCTTTCTGATTAACTATCAGCTTATGGATCTTTATGTTGTAAAAGTCCCCCAAGTCCTATCTTCAGATCCATTATTATACATCTACACTCACATCCTGGCTATGAATCAAGATTGCCACACCTGTCACCTTATCGCATGTCACCACCTTCTCACCCCTGTCTAATTGGAAAAGCCTCCTAATAAGTGACCTAGCTATCACTTTTGCCACCCATAGTCTGTTTTCTACCCAGTGGCCATGGCTAATCCTGTTAAAATATGCCAGATCTTGTCACCATTCTGCTCAAAACCCAGTGTAAATTCATTCCCCCAATGTTAATCTAGAATAAAATTGAAGATCTCACCATGATTCACTCTGCTTCAACTCTTTAACTTAATAGAATAATGTATCTTTCTTACTGTCTTAGTCCATTTCTGCTGCTATGACAAAATACCACAGACTGTACAACATATCAATAATAAAAAACACTATTTCTGACAGTTGTGCAGGCTAATTCAAAGATCAAGATGCCAGCTGATTCAGTATCTGGGGAGGGCTTGCTCTCTGCTCCCAAGGTGGCACCCTGTTGCTGCATCTTCTGGAGGGGATGAATTCAGTGTCCTCACATGGCACAAGAGTGGAAGGACAAAAAGGGCCTGGGACACTTCCTTCAACATGTTTTATAAGACCAGTAATCCCATTTATGAATGTGGGGCTCTCATCACTTAATCACTGCCCAAAAGGCTCCACCTCTTAATATGATCACATTGGGTATTAGGTTCCAACATGTGGATGTAATATGCAGGTTCACATATGTTCAAACCATGGCACTTCCTTCCCAGGAGCCTCACTGGATTTCTTGCTGTTCTGTGAATATGCCGAGGACATTTACCTTTGGGCTTTGAGCTCAGCTTCCTTTGCCTAGAGAGTTCTCTCAGCAGATAGCTGTGGCATGTGCTTCCAAATAACTCAGGTACCATGCAGTAAATTTATATCTTCCAGCCTCATCACTCTCTATTCTCTTTCAAATGCTTTATTTTTAATGGCATTTACTATAATATAAACATTTACTTTATTATAGCTTTTCTGCCTTTTAGAATATAAGCCTCATGGTAGCAGAAATTTATTTTATTCTATTCTCTTCCTCCCAGAGTCTAGACTCATGCCATTTAGCAACTACTTAATAAATATCTGAAGTTGAATCAATGTCCTTCTCTGTAATATAATTTATATCAGCCATATTTGCCTTGCTTACTGCCCCCAGCTTCCTCCAAATATCATTTAGATTTTGAGTATTATTTTCTATTTCCAGGAATCCTACACTTAAATGCATGAATAATAAATACTAGTTTAAATACACACATATATTCATGTAGTCATTTAAAATATTAACAACTTTCAATGATCCAGTCAATATCTAACATGAAGTATTATTTTCCAGGATTATAGACATATTCTAAAAATGTTAGAGCAATTTCTATCTAGTGTGTTATGAATCAAAAAATAAGTGAATTGTACATATTGTTTTAATGAGAAAAAATTGCTTTAGACTGAGAGTAAAATATTAGTCTGGCACAATGGCAAATACATTTGACTTCTTACCCTTAACTAGTAACTAAAATATGATATTAGCTCTACAGTATCTAAATATTTTGTAATAGCTTCATAACTGGCAAAGATTCTTTGCTAGGTCAAAATTTAGTCAGGCTTCCAAACCACTTTCTAGGCCCGTCTGTCTTCTTTCTTACAAAAGCTAGGTTTAGCAAAAATCCTGCTAAGTTGGTCTAACAAGAACCACCTTCCCTGGATATTTGATCACCCTCAATATAAAACTGTGCTCCTTATTGTCCATCATCCAGCTTCCCCCAGATCTGATCACCCCGGCCTGCTGTCAGCAAGAAACCTGACAGGTCGGTTTAGCCAAATCCAGAAATTCTGGTATTTCATCTTGGAAATTTCCTATTCAATGTGATCTTCACTGACAACTGCCTCCCGCCATGGATATGAACTCCCACTTTCCCATCCTGTGTTCTGAGTTGAGCCCCATCTTTCTCCCCCACTGTGAAATCCCATTGCCACGATCCCTACACCTATCCTGATGGTCCTGAGTAAAGTCTTCCTTACCAGCACTTTTAACAAGTATCACTGAGTAATTCTTTTCTTTAAGACAACCAATAATAAAATATCCTGATAAGCTATCCTCTAAACCCGAACCTCTCAGTTGTACCATGTCAACAGATCATTCTTTTCTATTACTGGAGCTGATGCATTAGGTAAGGCATTGCTTAGGGTGGTAAGAGTAAGGGCACCTTCTCTGCAGTCTTGAGATATGAATCTGAGCCAAGTGTGGTGGTGCATGCCTGTAATCCCAGTACATGGGAGGCTGAGATAGGAGGATCACAGGTTTGCAGCCAGCCTCAACAACTTAGTGAGACCCTGTTTCAAAATAAAATAGGGCTGGGGGTGGAGCTCAGAGGCAGAATGTCCCTAAGTTCAATCCCCAGTACCACATTCACACAAAAAATGTGAATCTGAATCTTGCTTTGTCACCTACTAGCTCAGCAACTTACTGACCCTCTCTATTCTATTTTTCAAGAGGATTCAATGGAATCATGTCTGTAAATCACCCAGTGTGATCCAGGGAAGGACCTAATAAATGTCAACCATTTTTATTATTTTCGTTATTCCCATAAGTCTTAGTATTAACTGCAAGTTGCTCCTGGTTTGTTGGGGTAGCCTAAGGTTGCCTCATGTCATCATGAGGGAACAGTCTTCCCATCACGGCTTGTGGCCTATGATCATTTAAACTGTAAAGAGAGAAGGTCCTTGCTCTCCAGCTAAAAGTCAATGTTTCTCAGCTTCTTGCAGCTAAGTGGCCATTGAGCAAGACCTGGTCAAGGAGTTGTAAACTTAGAGAACTTTGTAAAGATGGTTTTGTTGAGTAAAAATCAAACTCTTCAAAAGGGGGGCAATGAAACCCATTTCTAACTTTTCCTCCTGATTTAGCAGTGCAGAGAACATGAATAGTAACAACAACAAGATAGACAGTCATGTTTTCCTAATAATATTGTCACTTTCTTTTTTTTTCACTAACCTGCTATTTGCAGTAATGGTGCAAAATTAGAGGTGTGTAAAACTGCTAGCATCTTAGCGGGGGCATCAAACAATACTAGTAGTCAGTGAGATCTTCATCATCATCCACTGGCAAAAACCAAATAAGCTAGTTTCAATTAATAGTGCACTTAATGAAGTAATACAAGTTATTATTCTCATTAAATCTCAACTCGTGAGCACATTCCATTCCACATTATACATATTCTTTGTGACAAAACAGAAGGTATACATAAGGTACCCCCATGGTCTATGTAAATATGACAGTTATCTCAAGGAGAAGTAATTGTGTACTTGTTTGAGTTTTGAGCTGAATTGGCCACCCTTGTCAAGAGTCAAATTTTTTACTTGAGAGAGCAACTGACAATCTATAGTTATTCAGACTTGGATATCTGGCAGAGAATTTCTTGAAAATGAACAAAGCAAGTCTGCTCTTTCAAGGAAACAACTGACAGCATTTGTGGCTAACGATAAAATTTGAGCTTTCAAGCAAAAATTAGATTTAGAAAAACTCACATTTACCACTATGAACTTGGCCGTTTTGTGAAACTTAAAAGTCTCTTCTGCCTTTTAGGTTGGTGATGATGCTAAAGAATACTGATTTTTTTTACATTATATTATAAAATGTGGCAATATTTGGAAAATGGGTATAACTTAGTGAATCAAGATTTTGCAAATGACCATCATGCATGGGTTAAAAAAATCATCCATATAAAGTACAAGATAGAACCAAAATTATTTTTTTTAGTGACTCCAATTCTATATGCTGTGACAAGTATTTCCTCTGACTCCTTAATTTACTGCCATCTGATAAGATTGGATTCTTGTTTTATGCTTTATTCTTTGCTTTGCTTTGTTTAGCATTCTTTGGGTCCCTTCTCATGCTATTTCCTCCTTCTGGATAATTCTGCCCCCGGAGAGTACTGCATCAGGCTGCCATGTCATTCAGATTCTTACCAAATGCCCCCCCACCCTCCAGCAAAACCAGCTATTGCTACCTCCAGCTATCTCAGATAGCCCTACCTGAAGTAGCTTCCCCATGTCTTCATTTTTCTCCTTTTTACTTACAATTACTAGACATTCCCTAACAAATTTATTAAGTGTTTCTAGTCTTTCCCAAGGGAATATAAATTCCATGAAGCAGGGAATTTGCTTATCTTGCTTCTTGTTCACTGGTTAGTGTAGCCAGAGCCTGGAAGAATGTCTGTGGTATACGTCTCTCTGTCTCTCTCTCTGTCTCTCTCTCTCTGTCTCTTTCTGTCTCTCTCTCTCTCTCTCTCTCTCTATATATATATATATAAATATATATATATTTATATATATATATATATATATATATATATATATAAATATATATATATTTATATATATATATATATATATATATATATATTTACTTTTCGCACTGGGGATTGAACCTAGGGACATTCTACCTCTGAGCTATACTCTCAGCCCTTTTTATTTTTATTTTATTCATTTACTTATTTATTTTTGCGGTACTGGGGATTGAACACAGGAGTGTTCTACCTCTGAGTCACACCCCCCAGCCCTATTTTAGTTTTTATTTTGAAACAGGGTCTTGCTAGGTTGCTGAGAGCCTTGCTATTTTCTTGAGGCTGTCCTAGAACCTACAATCTTCTTGTCTCAGCCTCCCAAGAACTGGGATTACAGGTGTACACCACCATGCCCAGCTTTTATTTTTCATTTTGAAACAGGTCTCAGTAAGTCAGTACACACTGGCCTTGAACCTGCGATCCTCCTGTCTTAGCCTCCCAAGTACTGGGATTATAGGAATGTACCACTACACCCAGCTCATATATATTTGTTGAATGAATCAATCAATAAATGAATAAACATTTTGTTTACTACATTCAGAGTCAGGGGAGCTAAATATCTTAAATAAACTCACACAACTTTGTTGGCTAAACTAGAATTAATTATCAATTTACTGCCAGAACCTAAAATATTCAACTTGTACATTGTTATGTGCTTGGACTTCCTAAAAATATACAAGTATATATTCCTCCACTTCTCTTTAGGCCAGACAATACAACTTAATTGGGAAAGATGTGTTTTTCAGTAGACAAGCTGCCCCTCTTCTACTCTAAAAACTTTAATTAAGGAAGGGAGAGTGGGATGTTATAGACATTTATGTTATAGACATATATATTATGTATGTATGTAAGATATATATATATATATATATATATATATATATATATATATATGAAATTTACTTAGCACATAATTGTAACAAGAATTATCCTGGGCCTCATAACTAAGATCCACAGCTTCATTGTTACATCTAAAAGAAATACAATTTGAAGTCTAAGGAATTTAGCTTTAATAACATTTCTCAAAAAAATTTTAAGGGATTAATTAAATTTCATTGCATTGAACAACTAAATTGAAACATTTGAACTTGAAACAATATATATATATATATATATATATATATATATATCTTATATACATGTATGTAAGCTCTCAGGAATGCTAAAATAGACTTAATAAATGCAAAACTTGCAAAACTGACCAATATCTATAAGCAACAATCCTGTTTCTATGAATAGTTTACAGAGTTGAGAAAAAGCTCAAAACACACAGGGAACCTACAGAATCAGAAATAAAGACGCCCGGCGTGGTGGCGCACGCTTGTAATCCCAGTACTTTGGGAGGCAGAGACCGGAGGATCCAGGGGGTTCAAGGCCAGCCTCAGCTCTCTCTCTCTCTCTCTCTCTCTCTCTCTACTTAGTGAGGCCCTCCGCAACTTCGTGAGACCCGGTTTCAAAATAAAGTATAAAAAATAGGGCCGGGGGTGTAGCGCGAAGGTAGAACGCACCTGAGTTCAATCCCCGGTACCACACACACAAAAAAAAGAAATAAAGACAACATTTATAGGTATTTAACACATGTAATGATCTTTTTGGTCCATTTTGAAATCTTTACAGGTTTATTTTAATAAAGGTTTTTACACTGAGGGCTAATGAACATCTTTTAATCTCAAGAATACAAATGAAGACTTATTTCATATGCTACCATGATAGTAAAAAGCATAGGCATTTAGAACCTCCCCAAACCCATTGTCTGCATTTTCTCCTCTCCAAGGAGGATTCGGTGTTGACCTTCTCAGGCTCTGTGAGGGGTGGGGATGGTCAGTCTGTTAAGCTAGCCACAAGAAAGTTGAATGAGACAAATTTCAAGAATGAAATTTAGGTTGGCTTATATTATAAACCTTCTGAATAAGGGCAGAGTGGAGAAGGAGGAGCCGGAAGAGAAAAGGCTAAGGATTGTTGAGAATGAGGTTGAGGAAGAGAAAAAGAAAAGAGAATAAGAGTAGTTCTTATATGGGAAGGTTTGGGGAATTGTGGAACCTTTGTGGGTTTTGCTGTGTTTGTTGGAAAGTCATTGTTTCAAGTTCAAATGTTTTAATTTAGTCGTTCAATGCAATGAAATTTAATTAATCCTTTAAATTTTTTTGAGAAATGTTATTAAAGCCAAATTACTTGGACTTGAAATTATATTTCTTTTAGATGTAACACCAAGCTGTGGATCCTGGTTATAAGGAGGCCCAGGATAATTCTTGTTACAATTATGCGCTAAGTAAATTTCATTAGTGGAGTATGATCATATATAGAGTTGATAACAAGTTCTATTTCTTTCTGCCTTTTCATTTCTAAGCATTGCTTTTAGTAAAGGTTAGTTTATAACAGTGACATCACAAATTTGTTTCTTCTATGTCTTAAGCTTCCCTGTCCAATATGGTAGATACCAGTCACATGTTGCCATTGAAAATTTTAAATGTGGCTAGTGAGACTGAGAAACTTAATTTTTATGTTAACTGAATTTTAAATTTACAGATAGATAATTTCATTTTGGAAAAAATTTTAAGCATTTATGGAATATTATATGTATGAATCTACTTTGATGAACTAGAAATTTTGTGAAGTCTAAGTACAGGTCAAGTATTCCTGATGGAAAATTTAGCATATAAATTGAAATGTGTACCCGTGCGTGGTGGCACACTTCTATAATCCCAGTACTTCGGAGGCTGAAACAGGAGGATTGTAGGTTGGAGCCCAGCCTCAGCAACTTAGCTAAGCCTTCAGCAACTTAGTGTGAGACCTTGTTTCCAAATAAAAAATAAAAAGGGATGGGGGTGTAGTTCAGAGATAGAATGCCCCTGGGTTCAATCCCCAGTACCAAAAATTTAAAAAAATATTAAAAATTTAAAAATAAATAAAAATGTGTAAAAGCAGATTTTGAAAACATGGTATAAAAAGAAAAGAAAATATTTTATTAATAATATTTGTATGAGCTGGGCGTGGTGGCGCACGCTTGTAATCCCAGTACTTTGGGAGGCGGAGACCCGAGGATCCGGGTTCGTGGCCAGCCTCAGCTCTCTCTCTCTCTCCCTGTTTCTCTCTCTCTCTTTCTCTCTCTCTCTACTTAGTGAGGCTCTCCGCAACTTTGTGAGACTCGGTTTCAAAATAAAGTATAAAAAATAGGGCCGGGGTTGTAGCGCAGAGGTAGAACGCCCCCGGGTTCAATCCCCGGTACCGCAAAAAATAATAATAATAATAATATTTGTATGGATTATGTGTTGAAATAATAACACTAGTGATAACTGGGTTTAATAAAATAGCTCAATAGTATTCATTTACTCATTCACCAAGTATTCAAGAGTACTTTCTATGACCAGGAATTATTAAACAGGGGTAGTTAAAATTGTGCTGAAATTAATATAATCAGATTAAAAATATAATGTATACATGTGTCTGAGGGGTCAGAACTGAGGAGACCAAGTGCTATGGTTTGCACATGGATTGCCTCCTCTGAAACTCATGTTGGAGTTTAATCTCCACTGTGAGATATTAAGAGGGTATAGGGTGTGTGGAGGTGGGGCCTTTGGGAGGTGATAAGAATTAGATAAGATCTTCAGAGTAAAGCCTCCATTACTGAATCCTACTGATTTCATAAGAAGAGGAAAGAATATCAAGAGATGGGAACACACACACACAGGGTGCTCCAGTCTCCAGCCATGAGATACCTGGCACGGACTCTGCCAGCAAGAAGACAGACCATCATCAGATGTGGTCCCTTGACCTTGGACCGCCAGGTCCTCTTTTCTTTAAAATTTACCCGCTCTGTGGTATTGTGCTATTGGCTACAGAAAATGAACTAGGACCCCATGCATGACACTGATGTTATTTAGGTCTTCCCTGGAAGACTTGCGTTTACCTGGCCTGACTGCTGAGGGTTTAGAAAGGCAGAGCAGAGGCAAGAAGGGCGGTCCTAGGAAAGCCATGAATGAGCAAGGAAAACAACAGCACCTAAGAATGGGAAGACAAGCCCACCTGAACCGCAACATGTTTTGGGAGAGCGAGAGGAGAGGGAAAATAAGCACAGTTTGCGATAATTGCAGTTGATGGGGCTCCTTTTGCAGAAGTACAATAAATACACTACTGAATGTACAAAATGCCTGGAAACCCAGGGGAAATAGAATACTTATTGTACTTTGTTCAAATCAACAATGAGACCCATTGCTTTAAATTCAGAGGTATTTTACCTAAAGAGGTGCTAGAGACTGTAGAAAATTATATTGAACATGTTAGTGAAAATTGTAATTACAGTGTAGTGATTTTAAAATAGGTATGCAAATTCTTTGACAGCCCTCCCTCACAAGGGTAGTACTTAATTCCCCTCCCCTGCCAGGTAGGTCAGACTTAATGATTCCTCTCTAACCATAGACTGTAGCGGAACTCATGCTATTTGATTTGTGAGGTCAACAAAAGGATGTGACTTTTGCCTGTCTTTCCCTTCTAAAGGACTCTCTCTGGGAGAATCCAGCTTTCATGTGTGAAGACACCCTCATATCCCCTTTGGAGAAGCCCACCTGGAGAGGAACTGAGTCCTCCAGGCAAAAGCCAGCACCTCTTTGCTGATCATGCAGCCACAGCGAAGTCTTTAGGAAACAGAATCCTGGGCCAACATCTTCTCTACAGTCTCATGAACCTCCAAGCCAGAACTACCTAGCCAGGCTGCTTCTGAATTCCACCCACAGGACACTAAATTATAATTCATGTTTAGCATTTTAAAACAATAAACTCTGTGGTACTTATGCATGCAACAATAAATAACTGGTAAAAAAAAATGGTTTGCAAATACATTTATCTTATGTTTTCTGATCTTTCACACACACTGTAAGTCCTGGATGTGGGAATGTCACGGTGAGATTGCCATCTCAGCAATAAGACTCTGGCAACATTGACAAAGGGATCATGTGGCCAAGAGGCAGATGACCCTGAAAGGTGACTGGCTCTATTTTAGTCACTCAGAGTAGAGGTGAACTGGAGAAGGACAATGGTAGGGGAGACAGAGAAATAAAAAGACGAAACCTACAAATGTCAAGAATTATTCATTCAAAGAGGACACCACATTTTTGAGCTACTATACCTTAGGAATTTGTGCAGCCTTAGATAAAAATCTTTAGGTACTTAGAAAGAAAGAGGCTCCGTTTTAGATAGAGTAAAACTTAAGGTAACAGATGCCTTGAGATTTAAATAAAAATTTCTTGAGGCTGGAGAAGGGGTAGAGTCTGTGTTAGTGACAAGTGAATGTTGTTGTAATTGTTAGGAAGTGTTTTTTTTTGTGTGTGTGTGTTTTACTAAAAGTAGCAGAAAAGTTTTGCGCAGTGAGAACAATTTATCAATATTTGGCCAATGGTTTGGTTCTTATATGATATCCCAAGATAAATCATGATGGAAGATATGTCAAAGAACCATTTTCCTAAATGTTTTTAACAGTGTCACTAATAGTAAGTGAAGATCAACCCCATTGCTATTATTAAAGTACAGCTAGGGCCAAAGTAAACATCTCCCCTCAGTTCTTGTTAAAAAGAAGTCAGTATTATCTTAGGATGTTTTTCTTTTCCTATTTCGTTTTCACTTATTAGTTAATGTTTGGCTCATTCATTGTCATCATGAACCTCCTCCTAGCATTCTCATCAGAGAACAAGAGAAGGAACCACATGTATTCATGCAAACTATTTCCACATATGGAACATTACAGTCTCAATATGTCTTAGCTCTTAAGTTTACTATCATGTAAGAAAAGGAGGCTTATCCTTTTATACAAATGAGAAAACCAAGTATAAAAGAAATACATGAATTGTTCAGAGCCTGGATTGAAAACACTAAAAACTTTGACATAACCTTTTTGTAGCTTTACATATATATGTATATATTTATATATGTGTGTATATTTGTAATTTTTAATTGGCACATAATAGTTCATATTTTGGGGATAAAGTGTGACATTCAAATATATGTACACAATGTGTAGTGATCAGACATGGTAATTGGTATAACCATCACCTTAAAAATTTATCATTTCTTTGTGTGGAGACTATTAAAATACTTTCTACTAGCCACTTTAAACAATCAAATGTTAACCATAGTTATCCTCCTGCGCTATGCAACATCAGAAGTTATCCTCCTATCCGACTGCATCCTGCACCTGTTTACCATCCTCTCTCCACTGCTCTCCCACCCATCCCAGACATTATTCTACTCTCTACTACTATGCAATCAACTTTTTAGCTTTTGCATATAAGTGGGATCATGAATTGTCTGTCTTTCTGTACCTGACATTTTACTTAACATAATGTCCTCAAGTTCCATCCATGTTGCCACAAATGAAAGAATTTCATGCTTTTGCTTTATGTATTCATCCATGGATAGACACCTAGGCTGATTCCATATCTTGGCTATTGTGAATAGTGCTGCAATAAACATGGGAACACAGATTTATTTTAAATGTGCTGATTTCCATCCCTTGAAAATATATCCAATAGTGGAATTGCTGGATCGTATGGTAATTCTATTCTTTTTATGAAGCTCCATACTGTTTTCCATAATGACTATACTAATGTACATTCCCACCAATGGCAGATGAGGGCTTCTTTTGTTCCATAACCTCGCCATCATTTACTTTTGTTTTTTTGATAATAGCCATTCTAAATGGACTGATGATGTGTCATTGTGGGTTTGATTCCCATTTCCCTGATGGTTACTAATGCTCAGCATTTTTACTTACTCTTTGGCCATTTGTATGTCTTCTTTTGAGAAATGTCTGTTCAGATCATTCCCCCAATTTTTAATAGGACTTTATTTTTATTTATTATTATTTTTTTGCGGGTACTGGGAATTGAACCCAGGGACATTCTACCTCTGGGCTACACCCCCAGCTCTATTTTTTATTCTTTATTCTTTATTATGAAACAGGGTCTCACTAAGTTGCAGAGGGCCTCACTAAGTAGCTGAGGCTGGCCGCGAACCTGAGATCCTCCGGTCTCAGCCTCCCAAGTACTGGGATTATAAGCGTGTGCCACCACGCCAGGCTTACGGACTTTATTTTTTTGCTATTGAGTTATTTGAGTTCCTTATATGTTCTGAATATTAATCCCATGTCAGATAAATAGTGTGCGATATTTTCTTCCATTATTCAGGTTGTCTCTTATCTCTGTTGATTTTTTTCTTTCCTATATTTTGCAGCTTTTGGACCACTGCTGATTATACACACAACACAACCAGCAGCAACTCTTTGCTTTGTTCCTGCTCATACTTTGTCCTTACCTATCCTTTTTAAACACATGCTGATTTGACCCATGAAAAACATCTTCTGCTCCTTTCTATTTATTCCCTGTTATGGTTTGGATATAGAATGTCCCCTAGAAGAGCTCATGTATTGACAATGCAAAAATGTTCAGAGGTGAAATAAAGGAATCATGAGGATTCTAATCTCATCAGTGGGAAAAATCCATTAGTGGATTAATGGATTTATTGAATGGTAAGGTAGGAAGGTAGGGTGTGATTGGAGGAGGTAGGTCACTGGCAATGTGGCCTTAAGGATTACATATATTTCCCTTATCCCCTCTCCTGCTCTCTCTGCTTCCCACCACCAGGCCCTGAGCTCTACCGATGGATGTGACCCAGCTTAACATATACTGAAACCTCTAGAAATATAAGCAAATAAATCTTTCTTCCTCTAAATTGTGGTCATCAGGTATTTTGGGTCACAGTACTAAGAATGCTGACTTAAACATTCATTTTCTAATGTTTGTTCAGGTTTTTTCCTCTTCCTTCAAGCCTTTCTCTATCACAAGTCCTCACAGGATATCCTATGACCTCTAAATTAAGAATTATGACCCATAGTTTTACAATGAAGAACTACAAATTGGTCATTCATTGCTACTTCAGTTAACTGATTTGATCATCTACATATTTTTTGGAGAACAGGGACCATAACCTCTGCTCATGTGACTCTTTCCAGACCTTGGTGATTATTCCAATCAATTATTTTATATGTTTCTTTTATTTATTTAAAAAAGGTTTCAAGCTGGGTATGGTGCCACATGCCTGTAATCCCAGTACAGGAAGATCTCAGGTTCAAAGCTAGCCTCATCAACTTAGCAAGGATCTCAGCAACTTAGCAAGACCCTGTTTCCAAATAAAAAAATAAAATAGGGCTGGGGATGTAGTTTGGAAGTAGAATGCCCTTGGGTTCAACCTCCAATACAAAATAAAAGACTGTTTTTCATAAAACTCAGAATCATCCCATTTTTTCCATGATATATAGAAGCCTTTCAGTCTATCTACAATCTCATTTTGAGTCTTATTTCTAAACACTCCATCTTCCCTGTTGTCCAACACAATTTTCCCACAGTGGTGCATGGCATTTTATATTTTCATGTTTTATCACATGGTTCCCCTCCATGTTTAACATTATTTTTCTCCCTCATCTCCCTAAAAAGTTCTTATCCTTTAAGATTGGAGTGCATGTTGAAGTCAGATGAACCATCGTATTTTTGTTCAGTAGTTGGGAAAAGACTTGAAGTAGATGGTAAGGCAGGAGGGTAAGGAGATGTGAGAAGTGATACTGGTATAGCCATTTCCAAACTAGGAGAGAAGCCAGCTTGAGGACAAAACTGCCACGTGGAAGAGGGGAGACCTGAGAAAACCCAGGAGAGATGTCCCTGGAGCTTCTATCCCTAATCCTGAGTCACTCTACTTCGGGGTGTTTTAGTTATGTGAGCCAATAAATCCTTTAATTGCTTAAGCCTAATTGAGTTGAGTTTTCCATTATTTGTAATTGAAAGTGCTTTGAACAAAACTCCAGATAAAATTTAGCTCCCTTTGTGAAGTCTTCTCAAATCCCCACAGGCAGGTCAGCTTATTGACCCTTCTTTTCTTTTCCAGAACTTTGCTCATACAGCACTCATACCATTGCATATAGTGGATTATAATGAACTGTTTTGTTATCTGTTTCCCCAGTATACCAGGAATTGAGTGAAGATAGAAACAAGATCCTTTTCAGCATTTTATGCCTGGAGCCATGCATACTACTGAGTTCTCCTAGGAAGCATCAATAAATGAATAAGTGGAATCTTAGGCTTCTTTACCCTGTTTTGTATTTCAGTCCCTGACAAGACTCAACATGTTCAATAGCTAGGAAAAGTTATTTAAGCAAAGTGTCTGAATGGGTGTAATATTGTCTGCAGTGGTTCAATCTATCACAAGGTTATTAGTCTCTGTCCCAAGTAACCTTTATACCAATTCTATTATGCTCAATTTCCTTTTGAAATTATAGGTTCTACAGATTAGACCCCTTTCATGTTCATTCATTCAGTCAGCAAATGTTTATTCTGTGTCTACCTTGTGTAAGCATACAATCGTGTTAAAAAAAATTCCTTGCCCTTACATTCTATCGGGGAAGTCAAACAACAAACAAAATGTATAAGTGATATATAGAATATAGCAGAAGGCAATAAGTTCTATAGATAAAAAGCAGGGAAATGGGACAGGAAATGCTGGAGGTGGTCAGATTGCAAGTTTGAATAGAGTAGTTAGGACAGTCTCACTGAGAGGGTGAGAAAGGATATAAGGAAGATGATGCATATCTAGCCAGTCACAGAAAGTGAAGGGCCATATGTTTTCTCTCATATGCTCAAGCTAGGGAGTAATTGTGATACTAGAGGGACTCCAGATAATGGAGGAGAAACTTCAGTGGAGCCAGGGAGGTGGTCTAAGGGAAGGGGAGGGGGGAGACTGAGGTTCATTAATGGAAATATTACCATCGACTGTGTACATATGTGAATATACCAATGTCAATCTCAGTACTCTGTATTGGGAAGAGGGGAAATGGGGAGTTGGGGGGGACACCAAGTGCTGTGTGCATGTATGTCACTGTCAACATGATTTACATTATGAGAATATAATGCACAAATAAAAGCACATTATTAAAAAATAAAATAAAAAAGAAAGAAAAAAGGTATTCAGGGAGAGGAAATGTTAAATGCAGACCAACTGGTACATGAAAAAATGTTCAACATCACTAATCACCATGGACATGCAAATTAAAACCACAATGACACATCACCTTGCACCTATCAGGATAGCTAGCAGAGAAAAATAAACACACGAAAGACAAGTGTTGGTGGAGGATGTGAAGAAAGTAGAAACTTTGCACACTGTCTGTTACGGTGGGCATGGCGCTGTGGACTCTTTCCTTCAATTCAGATCAGATCATCTGAAGAGAGGAATTAAAAACTAACAGGCAGCTCAGTTGCAGTTTTAACAAAATTTTATTACAAAGTCAGTAAGAGATAGAAAAAGAGAAGAGGAGAAGCAGCATGCCTGGAAGACACGCTGGAGAGCCCGAAAGTGGAACTCTGCCCTCCCTCCAACCCTGGCCCCTTAAATACAATTTTTACATTGGATGGTTTTATCAGCATTACCATGGCAACGAGCTAGTAACTTATCTCTTAGGCATAACTTATTCCTTAAGCAGGTGGTGCTTTCTAGTCTGCTAAGTGCACTTACTAAGCACAGAGGTCAATAATCTACCTTGTTTTACCCCTATTGTATTGGGCTGTATTGGTTGTCTATCAACTATGGGCACTTTGATGTAACACATGGAGTTTGCCTTTCTCATACTGAGGCTGAGTCACAAAGAATAGGAGGGAAACAGAGGCACTGATTACAGACAGTATGGCTGTGTACTGTGATCTTAGGGCTAAAGCCTTAACTGCCTCTATGGTGTCTTTAAGTTTCTACGTGCTTCTAAGGTTAGAGGCTTCAATTGTCTTTACATTCTTCCTATGGGTTAATCATTAGAACAAAGGGGCAGAAGAGAAGGAAGGGGGAGCTCTTGGAATGTACAGAGCTACAGCCTCTCCCTGCCTAAATGATTGCCTTTTACATTTTACTAGAAATTAATATCAGAGCGATTTTCCAATACCGGCACACTGTCGGCAAGAATGAAAAACGATGCAGCTGCTATGGAAGCCAGTACACAGTTTCCTGGAAAACGAAAAACTAGAACCATCATATAATCAGGCAATCCTACCTTGAGATAGTTATTTTGAAAGTTTAAATTAGGATCTTGAAGTTATATTAGCACTTTCATGTTCAGACTGCAAAAGATAAAATTAAACACAGTAGTCAAAAAGAGGAAATAGCCATGTAAATGATAAATGGATAAATAAAATGTTGTATACACTAATAATGGAATATTATTCAGTCTTTAACAAGAGGAAAATTATACAACTTGTGAGTCTTGAGGATATTATGCTAAAAACAGTAAGTTAATGTCAAAAGGACAAATACCGCATTATTCCACTTATATGGGATACCTAGGCTAGTCAAATTCATAGAATCAAAGAGTGGAATGCTGGTTGCCAGGAGCTGAGAAGAGGGGAAAATGAGGAGTTAGTAATCAATAGGCAAAATATTTCAGGGATGGAACAAGGTGAATAATTTCTGGAGATCAGCTACACAATATTGTACATATAGTCAATAATACTGTACATTAGCCGGGCGTGGTGGCGCACACTTGTAATCCCAGTACTTTGGGAGGCGGAGACCGGAGGATCTGGGTTCATGGCCAGCCTCAGCTCTCTCTCTCTCTCTCTCTCTTCCTGTCTCTCTCTCTCTCTCTCTCTCTCTCTACTTAGTGAGGCCCTCCGCAACTTTGTGAGACCCGGTTTCAAAATAAAGTATAAAAAATAGGGCCGGGGGTATAGCGCGGAGGTAGAACGCCCCTGGGTTCAATCCCCAGTACCGCAAAAAAAATAATAATAATAATGTACATTAAAATATCATACTGTTAAAAATTTAAGAGGGTAGTTATTGTATTGTGTTTTTACAACACAACCCCCCCACACACACACAGTGGCTAAAAACATCTGGTGTTGGAGAGAAAATACCAGAAGGCCAGGGATGATGGAGTGGGGTGAGGATGGGTGAGAATAGAGAAAGATAATGTCAGAGAAATAAGGCAGGTTGATAAGTCATTGAACTCTGTTGCCTCAGGCATTTTAATCACAGTAAAATGAGAAGTTTCTGGAAGCGTTCAACAGACAACACAGGCTGACAGTCTCACCATTAAAAGGCTCGTAGGCATAGCCATGTGCATTATTCTGGGGCTAAGAAAAGCAGCTGCTCAGCTCTGCACAGGGAGGCTTTATTTAATTAGTATTTGAATTTCATATCAAGTGGCTGTGTTTCCTTCTAACGAAGCCCAATGAGTTTAATTCTTATTAAATATTTTAGCTAACTTGTCAGTCACACAGTTTTTAATATAAGGGTGGTGACATATAAGTAGAAATGAAATACACAAAGAGTTTCACATTGTATGGAACCCGGTAGAGGATTAGGAGGCATCTTGTAAAGATATAGAGTGTCTAATGTTTCACTTTGTTTTTCCTAAGAGAAGACCAAGTAATAGAACCACCTTTTTATTTTCTCTTCCTGCAGACCTGCTGCCTGTGATTGATAGCTATTAAATTAGGTTTTACCTCCCCAGTTTGGTCCAGATTAAATACAAGCCACCAAGAGACAAAGGAACAAGTGGCAATTACTTTGTCTATTTTGGTCTTCTTCATAGTTAACCATCATTTAACATTCAAAAGAAAAGGGTTTGAAGACAGGAGCAACAGGAAAATGAATGAGGTGCACTGAGAATTAAACACTCTTAAAACTCCCCAAATTTACAAATGTAAGCTTGCACACAAGCACATTTCCTAATCGAACTGAGTTCAAACGCAGAAGCAAGGGAGGAATTCTACAGAACATGTAAGTTCATCGAGAGTGATTTGTAATAGAGTCCTCTTTCCCCACCCTGCCAAGGGAATAGTGTCAGTCACATTTGGAAAGAATTTATATGGAAAGAATTCCACTTGTCTAGTACTCAGACAGAAACGCATGCTCCCTAAACAGAGGTGCTAAGGTTATTACTTTGAAATGAGTGAGGTCAAAGGCATGCTAATAAGAGGAAGATGTTTTCCCTGTGTGAAACTGTGTTGCCTTCAGATAAAAAAAAAAAGAAGAAAAAACTATTTTCTACAGCAAAGTGTGTTTGTCTTTAGAGATTCGTGAGGGAATTGATGGCAGCTTCCATTCTTAAGTCTGAACTGGAACTGTAGCACGCATCCATCATTCCTCCCTCATGAGATCAGAGTCTCCACTCCCTCCCTCTTACTCTGTGGAACCAACAAAGCCTAGAAATGTGGCAGCCAGGTTCCAGATGCTAACTACACTCAAGCAAGGAGAGCTTAAAGCCTGCATTGCCATCACCTGAAGGAAAGTTTACAGTTTAGAGTTTCTTGAGGGTATTTGTGTATGTGTGCTGGGGGTGAGGTGGGCAGGGGCACACCAGACAGGGTTTGAAAAGAGATCGTGAGAAGATAAGAGAAAACAGGAAAAAGAGAGGCACTTATCTTTGAGGATCTCAAATGCCTGAGATCCCTGTTCAGGATATGAAGGAGTAGATTAAGCCAGATGCCATGGCTGTAATACTGGGGTATTTGGGAGGCTGAGACAGGAGGATCACAGATTTGTGGCCAGCTTTAGCAACTTAGCAAGATCCTCAACAACTCAGCAAGACCCTATTTTGAAATAATAGTTAACTAATTGAAAGGACTGGGGGTGTAGCTCAGAGGTAGAATTACCTGGGTTCAATCCCGCTCCCCCACCAAAAAAAGGAATAGGTTAGTTAAAAATGGAAATATGCCTGAGATCTTCTCATCTGTTATGGTTTGAAAGAAGGACAAAGCAAAGCTCATGATCTGGAGGGACTCAGTCTGTGCTGAGCTGGATCTGCCCTGGAGGTCACACTGGCCCACCCCATGTTACCTACTGATGAGAGGGATGCTGCAGAGCTGAGCCCTTCCCTGGCAAGACAGGTTGTGAAGCAGTACTCTGAATCCACCCCCCCCCAATATGGGGAACAAGGTGAGAACTTACCACACTTGTTCACAGGTAATAGCAGTTCCACACAGACAATAAATTCCACTTCTATATGAGAGCTGGCCTACCAGAGTTGGAACCATTGAGCCTGGGATTGCTTCTCCTTCCCAGAAGCCTGTTCCTCCATTTGACCTAAGTTAGATATTGCATCAGCTGGCTGGAGGTATTTTTAAATGCAAGGTAGAGGCAAGAACCAATAATTTTTTTCTTTTTGGAACAGGGCCTTGCTAAGTTGGTAAGGGTCTCGCTAGGTTGCTGGGGCTGGCTTGGAACCTGCAATTTTCCTGCCTCAGTGTCCCAAGTACAGGTATGCACCATCATACCCAGCTTGTGAATAATTTTTAATGGTAAAATTATTGGACCCCATTCAGAAGCCCAAGTAGGAACTCCATTCCCACTCTAGGAAGAATTAAGAATATATGTCTAAAGCTGGACACATGCCTGTAATTCCAGTACTTGGGATGCTGAGGCAGGAGGATTTCAGCTTTGAGGCCAATTCACAGTAAGTTAGCAAGACCCTGTTTCAAAATTTAAAAAAAAAATTAAAAGGGCTAGGGATGTAGCTCAATGTTAGAACACCCCTGAGTTCAATCCCTTGAACCCCTCCCACCTCACACACAAAGAATGTTTCTAGCCTGAATTTCTCTATCTGGATAACTGTTGACTCTGAAACTGAGAAAGGTTTGTGATGTCTATCTATCTACACACGCACATACACTGAATGAAGCACAGACTTCTGGACTATGATTCAGACTGATTATTTGCTCACAGAGCATCTTACATCAGCTCCTCATGCACAAACGTCTATGGGATGATGCGGTGACAGCCAGATGTGCTCTGAGCATACATAGGAAAGGAATCCCAGAACTATAAAACGTGGAGCTTACATAGGGTGGCTTTTCCTTCTGTACCTCTGGAGAGAGAAAAGGAACTTTTGCTGTGCAAAGTAAAATAGCATCTTTGGGGGGAGAGGAAGAAGGAGGGTTTCTATTTTAACATCCTGAGATGTAAGCAATTGTCTCTAGCGGGGAAAGAAGGGTTTACATCTCTCTAGCACTCTTTACCTCTATAGCTGCTGGCCATTCATCCTTAAACTCACAGGGCAATGGTCTTTGTTTAGAAGGCCCAATCATGAAGAAACATGAAAATGTTCATGGAGAGTTATTTCCTCACAAGAGCAGGGGTCATAAGAATTATTTTCTTCAGAGTATGCTTGTAAAACTATAATTACATTAGTTAGGGATGGAGCAAAGCAAAGAAAAACAAGAGCAGGTCAGGAAGGAGCAAGTCAGTAAGCCCTTCCTTCAGCCACTATAGGGGGGCAGCCATGGCTTCGTGGGCCCTTCCACCAAGGAGTGACCACCTGCACTCTATAACGAAGCTTTCTTGGAATATGAAGTGAGGCTCATGCACCCTTTTGCCTCAATTGCCATTCTGCCATATTCATTTTTTCTATTTTCTACACTATAATGAGATAGAAACTGTCTTATTCATGACCATCTTTCCAGCTCTAGCACCAAGCACAGTATGTGGAATGTGAAATGTGTTTATTCTAGGGTATTATTCCCTCCACCCCAAGAGTAACTTTCTAGGCAGTGTCCAAGAGCATATTCCTGAATTGATGATGGTGATGATAATGCCGACAGTGACTGATAACAGCAACGAGGAGAATGAGGAGGACAAGCAAAAGGAGGAGGAGGGGAAGAAAAAGTAGGAGGAGAAAGAGGGTAAGGAGGAGGAGGAGGAGGAGGAGGAGGAGAAGGAGGAGGAGGTGGTTAAGGAGGAGGAGGAGGAGGGTGGTTTTGGTGAAGGGGTTGGAAAGGCAGAGAGGCTGAGCTTAATAAAAACATCAATTTTAAGCTAATACAATAATGTATATTGAAATAATTAAATAAAATTATGTAGGTATAGCACTTAGCTTGCTGTCTAGCACCTACCAGGGTTGAAAAATGGAACAGCTATTGTTATTTATCATTATTGATTGTTTTAAAGGAGGTAGAGCATAGGAAGAGAACAAGGAGAGGACAGAAAAGATTGAGTTTGGGGTTGGGTTCTATTTGGCTTTGCTTCCCGCAAAGTCTTTGTTACATCCAATCCAAGCAGAGAAGGGATGTGCAGAAAGGATTTGGGAAAAATAATGAGAGCAAATCCTCCAAATGAATCTCACTCAGTACATGCAGAAATTGCACTGGCTACAATTGTTAGGCTTGGGCAGAGATGGATGGGTCATTATAAAAGAGTAGGACTTTGATTTTTCCTTCTGAATTTACAAAGAGGTCATTCCAGGACCAACAAGAATGAGCAAAGAGATTTCAGGTGTAGCTATGACAGTGTGAGAGCTGGATGAGAACTCTGACAGGTGCTACAGCCTCCCTCTTTTCTATTTGTAAAGGTTGTTCCATGGGGTCTCATGAAGTAGACAGGTAGTAGTAGACTGTGTATGTAATTGCCAATGTTGGTGAAGTGCTCCAAGTTGCACTAAAATAAATATGTCAAAATCTTAGCATAATTAAAGAATGCATTTCACTGTGTATTTGATATTTTTGCAACTCAACTGTAAAATTAAAGCAAAAGAGACTGTAAAAGATATGTTTGTATTTTATTCCCACTGTTATTACAAGGAAAAACAGTATGAGTTGATTTATCTGGCATGTAACTTCTAAATTTCATCTCGCTATGCTTCTATGCCTCACTGTTTCCATATGTAACACTGAGCCTAACACAAAGAAGGTACCTTGTAAACATCTGTTTAATGACAAAGTAAAGGAGGGACTAATGCTGATACAGGAAAGAGAGTAATTTAGTGATTAGTTTTAACATGTCCCCATAACTATTTCCCACAAATCACTCTGTCTGCACCACCGCCCATCTGTGTACTGAATGTCCATGATATATAGTCCCACCTAATTGATGTTTTAAAATTTTCATATGATGTTTTTATATCAGATATGTTTTCACTAAAATCCATGGAGAGAAAACATTGCTGCTAGCATTTGCTCTTTGCTTGAATGTACAACATCCTATGTTTAAACCATGTGATTTATGATATATTTTTTTAATTTAATGGTTCCTTGCTTTGCCAAGACCAGATGGAGGAGAGGAAGGGACACATATAAGCCCATTTATGTTTTGTGCCAATAAAGGCACAAAATCTCTCTATCTGGACTATTTAATACATATTTATTAAAAATAATTAAGGATGCTTCCTTTCTTTTGGTAGGCTTATACCACCACACTCCTACTAAATATTTACCTACAATTTACAAAGTCTGAGAATTGCTTTAAAGGAATTTAAAGATGAGTTATGAATGAACAAACTGAATAAACTTTAGAAAGGTCTTTTGTATATTCACACTTTATATGTGTGAATGTGTGGTGTGTGTGGTGTGAAGGCTTGTAATCCTAGTGAGTGGGGAGGCTGAGGCAGGAGGATCACAAGTTTGAGGCTAGTCTGGGCAAATGAGCAAGATTCTACCTCAGAACAAAAAATAAAAATGATTAGGGATATAGCTCAGTGGTAGAGCACTTGCCTAGCATGCACAGTTCTGGCTTCAACCCCCAGTACCACAAGCAAGCAAACAAACAAACAAAGGATTTTAGAATATTAGAAAAAGTTCTCCATTATAGTATTTTCTTACACAATCAAACATCAGTCAATGTCTTTGAGATAAGATAAACATAGTACAAAATGTTGGGAGATACAAAAGCTGGGTAGAATAGGTCCTGTTCTAAAGTGTACATAGGCAGTTTTCATATATTTTTATTTGTAACCATTCTTCATAAATTCTGTGTCCTTCAAAACAAAGTTTGTTTTGTAACACACCAAGGAGATGAACTTTGTTCAGTACTGAGATATAACAGATGAAAACTAAAAAGACAGGGCAAACACATTTTGGAGAAGAGAAGCAGGGACTCTCAGGAGAGAGGAATGACATCACATGACCCACAGCAATCTAGTTCTACTGGACCTTGAAGGACTCTGGTCATACCTGGTCTTTTTTATCTTGCCCTGATCCTTTTAAAATGATTAATGAGGCCGGGCGTGGTGGCGTGTGCTTGTAATCCCAGTACTTTAGGAGGCGGAGACCGGAGGATCCAGGTTCACGGCCCACCTCAGCTCTTTTGCTCTCTCTCTCTCTCTCTCTCTCTCTCCTTAGTGAGGCCCTCCGCAACTTTGTGAGACCCGGTTTCAAAATAAAGTATAAAAAATAAGGCCGGGGGCATAGCGCGGAGGTAGAAGGCCCCTGTGTTCAATCCCCGGTACTGCAAAAAAAAATAAAATAATAAATAAAAATTTAAAAAAATAAAATAAAATGATTAATGAAATAAAATCAGTAGTCATAAAATGTTGATTACCTTTCTCTTACATTTAAATGCAGTATTGTGGGACTAACAAATGGCTAATTTTCCCAAGCAATCATGTTTCAATTAAGCACAATTTAGTAAATATTTTGACTTGTCAGGGGACAATTGAGACTGTCTATGATGACACTATAGTCTTTTTTTTTCCTTGAGGTAAGTCAGTAAAACATTAAAATCTGACTTCCCCTCACCTTTCAACACTTCATATTTGAAGTGAAATATGTGCTAAATATGTACACATATAGTGGCAAGAAACATTTGTTTAAGTAAGAGTTAAAGTAATTTAAAGATGAGTTGTGAATGAATAATTATGAATGAATAAACTGAATAAACTTTAGAAAGATCTTTTGTATATTCACACTTTTTATACATAAACACATCTAAACATGTTCGTATATGTCATTAACATACACACTATATACACACTTATATGTGTATATACATATGTATGTCATTAAGCTTTACTAACCTTTCCAGAAGTTATGGTGCCACATATTGATTTTTAAAATAACAGCAACAAAAAGAAGTTAACAAGAGTTTAAAACACATTTGCCTTCACTGCTGTATTGCATGATTAATATATGTTAAAAGCAATGTGCAGGAATATAATTCAACAATAAAGAAAGAACTAGCAAATATCACAACATGCACTATCCTCAGAAACATAGTGCTAAGTGAAGTACACTGGCACAAAAGACCACGCTTCCATTTGTATGAGATCTCCAGAAAGACAAAGACATAGGCAGGAAGGAATTTAGAGGTTGCCCAAGACTGAAAATGGGAACAGAGACTGCAACGGGCCAGAGGGGGTCTTTTGGATGTAATGTGAATGTTCTAAAATTGAACTGTTATGATGGTTGGTAAAACTGCATAAATTTAATAGAAATTATTGGATTGTATATCTTATACATAAAACATAATATGGAAATTACACCTTAATAAAGCTATTTCAAAAATCCATGCATTTACTCACGGCTAAAGTCTTAGATATTTAGACAATACAGAAGGGAAAAAAAGTGTAACAGGATTTTGAAATTCTGGAAACACTTCTATGGTGCAATTCTTTTAGAATACATCAATTTGGCCTATTTATCTGACTTTCCTAAGAGCATTTAAATGTACAACTCCCTTTAATAAAAAAGGAAATCAATATTAAATATTGCTTAAGGCATAAGTTAGATTTTTAGTCTGGAAATCCAAATCACTCTTTCAAGGAATTTTAAAGAAATGTTTTAATTAAGCATATCACATACTTTTAGCTCCTATTTTTTCATTTTTTCCCATGATAATTGGTATCAAATCACGTCCTCAATATCTTTTTCATTTTATTTTTAAAATTATTTTATTAGTGCATTGAAATTATACCTCATTGAGAAGTTCAATGTGATAAAAACACATGTACTCAATATCTTTTATGTAAATCACCATCTTTCCATTTTCACAAAGGCACTTGAATCTATTTGAGGGGCAAGACCAACTCTTTTTGGGAAGGGGGTAGCATTTTTCTTATTGGGATTAGAATTTCCAATACATGACTGGGAAAATGCTCTGTGTACTAGGAACCTGAATGAAAATATGAACATCAATACTGAGATGTTAGGCCAGGAAATAGGTGTGTCCATGAGGAATTTTCAAGAAGAGTTAAGATTTATTTTTCCAAGGAATAGTCAAATTATACATTTATTTAACAAATAATTATTGAGAATCTACTGTGGGCCAGGCAATATTTTAGGCAATGGGAATAAAGCTATAAAAATAAAAATCAAATTTTCAGGTTTTTTAAATTTCCCCTTTATTATTTCCTAAGCTTCAGTAAACCCCTGTTTAATGGATTTTTTAATAATGTTGTGGGTAATTTAAAAATGGGATCATGCTCATGCTTAGTAAAGTCTACTGATGCCAAGTACAACCTTTCTGCAATAGAACCCTCTCTGTGGTCAGCTCAGAGGTAGGGTGCCTTAGTCATCAGGGGGCCAGCGTAGTCTCCCCTGGAGGCCCACACATTGAGGGAGAGTAAATCAGAGCAGCCTAACCAAGGAGCAGTGTTTGTCATATATGGGGTTCATAAAAATCTCCAGGCTCATTAAAAATTCACCTGCCTCTGTCCTAGAAAGCTCCACACATGTGGTTGGGGAAATATTGTTTTAAGAAATACTTTATCACCATATGATCCAGTTATACCACTTCTGGGTATCTTTCCAAAGAAATTGAAATTAGAATATTATGGTGATACATGCATATTGATGTTTATAGCAGCACAATTCACAATAGCCAAGTCATGGAACCAGCTTAGGTATCCATCAACAGACAAATGCATTATAAAATTATGGGATATACACACAATGGAATTCTACTCAGCAATAAAGAAGAACAAAATTATGTCATTTGCTGGAAAATGGATGGACCTAGAGAACAATATGCTAAGTGAGATTAGCCAGTCACAGAAAGTGAAGGGTCATATGGTTTATGTCATATGTGGAAGCTAGGGAGAAATTGAGATATAAGAGAGTTTCTAGATTTAAAAAAGGGAAAACCATAGTGGAGCAAGGCAAGGGGTCTATGGGAGGTTGCTGGTGAAGGAGAGGGAGAATTAATGAAGGAAACATTTTCTTTAAAGCTATGTACATATATGAAATTATCAATGCTAATCTTAATACCCTATACAGGGAAGGGGAGGGAGTGAGGAGGGAGCTGGAGAAGCTCAGCAAGTGCTGTGTGCATGTATGACCTATCACTCTGGCCTCCATTCTGATGTGAGACTACAATGCACCAATAAAAGTATATTTAAAAAGAAACACTTCAATTGACACCATGTTCCTATACAAAATTATTAATGCCAATCTCAACAACTGTGTATGGGGAAAGGGAGGGAGTAGCGTGGGAGCCGGGGGGAAGCTCACCGAGTGCTGTGTGTATGTATGTCTCCATCACTCTGAACTTCATTATGATGTATGATTAGAATGTACCAATAAAAATTTAAGAAAATATTTGTGAGAAAATTGAGGAAGGTAAAGACACTAGAAAGAGTGTGGAAGACCTAGTTCTTGTTATGTGGATGACATACGAATCATCTGAGTAGTACAGGAATAGAAGGCTTTCAAGGGACAGCGAGAGGAGGCATAGAAGTCAACACATATAAAAGTGTGCTTAGTTGATATTGTTCCATGAGAAGGATTAGTATAACTTACGCTTACCTTAACTAGCTCTGGGTGCTTCCAAGTGTTGCAATTATGAATAAAGCTGCTATAAACATCCACGTGTAAGTTTTTGTATGGATATAGGTTTTCACCTCCTTCTAGTAAATACCAAAGAGTATGACTGTTAGATTGTAGATAGTATGGTAAGAATATGTCTAGTTTTTTTTTTTTTTTCGGTACCAGGGATTGAACCCAGGGGCGTTCTACCTCCGCGCTACACCCCCGGCCCTATTTTTTATACTTTATTTTGAAACCGGGCCTCATGAAGTTGCGGAGGGCCTCACTAAGTAGAGAGAGAGAGAGAGAGAGAGAGGTAGAGAGAGAGAGAGAGAGAGCTGAGGCTGGCCGCGAACCCGGATCCTCCGGTCTCTGCATCCCAAAGTACTGGGATTACAAGCGTGCGCCACCACGTCCAGCTAGTTTTTTTTAAAGTAACTGCTAAACTGTCTTCCAGAGTGGCTATAGCATTTTGCATTTCCACCAGCAATGAGTGAGATTTCCTGATGCTCCACATTCTCACTGGCCTTCAGTGTTGTCGATATTTGGGCCATTCTAACATTCTAACCAGGTGTTTAGTAGAATTTTGTTTCTGTCTTAATAAGAAACTCCTGAAGGATTGTTTTATTATGATAATTTATAATTCTGCAAGCTTATTTGCTTAGTTCTCAACTGAGAGGAAACTATTTTTTAAAATCCATCTCTCTTATTATTTGATCATCCTTCCTTACCAATGAATGTTCCTAACTTCTTTTCCAATCTAGCTACTTCCAAAGTAACATTAAGTAAGTCTTTTCAATTCTGATCATTCCTCTACTTCAGTCTAGTATACACTGAGTATCCATCCTTTATCAGTCACTATGAAGATTAAGCAAAGGATTTCCTGTGCGACACTATTCTACACTGAAAAAAAAATCATGATCTGTGACAGACTCAAAGCACTTTGGAACCAATGACAAACCTAAGACATTATCTTGCACATATATCCCCAGTAATTAGCAGAATTAATGTGCTTTCTCTCCACCTCACTTTAGTTAGGTTTGTATTTATTTAGTACAACCGTGTTTGTCTAGCAAACTTGTTTCTAGCATAATTTATTTCTAGCATAATTTATTTCCCTTTTGACATATCTTTCATTCTAAGAAAAATATACAAATAATTCAATACAAATAGTAGTCTACATACTTACTTGCTTAAGTTTTAATGATTTGCACAACAATTAAAAAGTAGTAAAGGCTTTTCTGAATGACTTTTAAGGGGAAGGTAAATAGAGGAGCTTGATGTGGGACAGGTTATCAGCACCATCCTGTTAGAAAAGTGGAAGAGGTTGAAGAGGTCGGCACAGTGTAAGTGATGTTGTGCAGTTACCTTCAGGGAAGCATGAATTGCACCCATATCAACACAGTGTGGCGATGTTGAAGAGGAGACAGAAGTGGCAGTTAAATCAACCGGCCATTGATTCATTGTATGGGTGATGCTACACATGCAGTTGTTTGAGTATCTCTCAAGGAGATGTTAGCATTACTTAGCCATCATTTATGAAGAGTATACTATGTGTAAGTTATTTTTCTTTTTCTATCTTTTAATTCTTACAGTAACCTATGAGTGTTAAGTTTGCTGCAGATATAAACAGAAGATGAATGCATGATAAATCTGAGACCCAGAGAGGTTTAATAACTTATCTACAGTCATATAGGTGTTTAAGTGGCTGATCTAGAATTCAAAACTCAGACTGAGTAAATACAGCTCTTGCCACCCAGCTTCTAAATTGGATCATGAAATACGAGTGTGGTGCCAAAGATAAAAACAGTCACACCAGTCCAAATAAATTCAAAGACCTTGAAAGAAAGGTATTGATGTAAGATATTATTGACAGAAGAAATTCAAATAAAGCATCAAAGCAATGTAAAAAAATCAAGAGGAATGTGTTTCTGCTATTCATTTTTTACAAGAATAAACTCAGATAATAAGGAAATATGGGGGGGTGAAGAAGATTGTTGTCAACTCACCACAAGCATTCTTTAATAAAATATATTGAATTAAAGAGGAATGGAGCAGAAGATCCAGCAAACCCAATAAATTCAAAGGAAGGAAGGGTATGGAATACAGAACTATGCGTAACAAGATGCAGAGAATATCAAAGAAGACCATGAAAAATTCAGCAAAAAGTTAAGAGTCTGAAGAACCAAAGGAAATTCTGAAGAAATGTAAGAGAGTTCTTGTTCAGAACATTTTGGCCACTAAAAATCAAAGCAAGGAACCAATATAAACACAAAAGGACATGGACAAAATGATTATAACTCCCATGCTACTAACCACAGTCCTTTGGTTTGCTCTAACTTTGACCCTTCCCAGAGTGAATGTTATGAGTGAGTGTACACTATATAATGATTATGAAAGGCATTCATAAGAAGGAAGCAAATGATGTTTAGACATGTATAAATTCAGAATTGGTCCCTCCCAAGCCATTTTAATAGATTATGCACTATATGTATCTCAAATAATATTCAGTTAAGAGTGGCAATTTAGCAGAATTATACAGAATACACATTAAAAATAATACAGAATGGAAATATTCAAGAAAATATAGAGGGAAATCACAAATAGTGATCAAATTCCAAGTTAAATTAATACATCATATGGGCATGTAGTCATTTCATTAAAATGATTAAAGACAGAACCATATCTGCTTGGAAAGTTTAATGCCTATGAACTGTCATTTCCCAGGTGAAATGAGAAACATAGAAGTTAAAGAGCCTTAGAGAAAAACAATGTAACAGGTTTAAATTATTGATCACAGTATTTTGTATGGTGGACTCAAAACCACAGCAATTAGTCATTTAATAACAGATTATTGATAAACAACATCAGGTAGTGAGTGCACACATGAGTAAATGACTTTTAACTACCATATTGTTCTCATAATAAGGTTAGGGAGCTGGGCGTGGTGGCGCACGCTTGTAATCCCAGTACTTTGGGAGGCGGAGACTGGAGGATCCAGGTTAGCGGCCAGCCTCAGCTCGCGCTCTCTCTCTCTCTCTCTCTCTTTCTCTCTCCCTGTCTCTCTCTCTCTCCTTAGTGAGGCCCTCCGCAACTTCGTGAGACCCGGTTTCAAAAATAAAGTATAAAAAATAGGGCCCGGGGTGTAGCGCGGAGGTAGAATGCCCCTGCATTCAATCCCCGGTACCGCAAAAAAAATAAAAAAATAAAAAATAATAATAATAAGGTTAGGGAACAGAAATATTCATAAAACATTCTAAAGCATAATTGTAATAGAAATATGTACATACATTCTTACTGGAGCTGAGACATTTGGAGAGAGGGAGAGCGCCCTAATTTTTTACTGAGAAAACCACATTAATAGGGAATTTTACCAGATGAGATACATAGTCAAGAAAACTCTCTAAGAGAAGTCTAGATTAGGTTCAGGCTACTCAATGAAAAATCACATTTATTTCTCCCAAGGGCCAGCAAAAGTTCCCAATAAAACATAGCCTAAATTGCTCCTCATTCTTTGACTATAAGAAAGTACCTAATTTTAGCAGAGCAGAAGGCCACCCATAAAGCATTGACAGAAATTGTATTTGATTCTACTTACATTGATTTGGGGGAAGAAATGTGTCTCAAATGTGTAACAGAAATGATGATGTTCGACTGTCCTAATGGGTGCATCTATTCATAAGAGCAAAGCAAGGAAACACAGCCTCATCGAAACTTCATTATCACTGTTCAAATCAGTCAGCTGGGAGAAAGATCAGAACCAATGGTCAAGCAACTGGTTTCTCTGCATCGTGCTTTATAAATGGTGCTCAGTAAATGGAAAGTGAAAATCAAGACATAAGAAAAAATTGAGGAAAGCAAATTGATGTACAATCAATAGCTCCTTCAATGTGTACTAGAATAGTTGATTAAAGACAAGCAAATAAAACCCCAAAACCAAAGCAAAGCATTTTAGGGTGGCATGTTACAAATAGAAAGCTATATTGATCAGGTCATATCATTGAACTGCAGTCATAATCAGCTGGTTTATTCTTTGATTAGTATGAACATCATCCTCTTCCCACAATAAATGCCTCTCAATCCCTACCAAAATATTAGGTCTAAATTCTGGAACAGGGCTTACTGCAAAGGAGGCAGAAACATGTCTAGATGGATAGCTCAAAAACTCAGCAATCTCTAAATATTCTCATCACCCCAGTTTTAAATTTCATGTAATAAATTATTGACCCCCCCAAGTTTTCTTCCCCCTCTATCATAAAATCGAATATCCATATGATTGCCTGGTGGTGAGGGGACTATAATGTCATGTATGAAGCCATGTGATTTGACTTTGCCAACAGGATATTAGAAGATGTGATGCAAACTGAAGCTAGCAATGTGCATATGTAAGCTGTCTCTGTGATAATTTAATGATCTGCTATGAAAAGGACATTCTCTAAGGATATCCCATTTGGGCCCTAGAACAAAATACATGGAACAGAACTAAACTGCACCTCTAGCTTTTAGCCAAGCCTTGCTGATCCACAGCATTAAGCAGAGATGTAGCTTATCCCATCTTATACTGGACAAAATGACTGTGAGAATAAGTACTCTTGAAGGTGCTCTGCTTTAGAGTTGTTTCTCAGCATCATTGTGGCTAAAGCCAACTGATACACATGATTCTGAGAGTTAGTAATTGCTATCTTAGTTACCTTGTTCTTTCAATCACGACAAATTCTTCTGTTCTGTCTATACTGAGCAAGCTAATACTCAAATCTACCCAAGTTTTTTTCTAACCTGAATCCTTTTGCTTGGCCATTTGTGATCACCTATCACATTCTCTTGATATTCTTCCTAATTGAAACCTGCTATCCACCTGCTTCCATATACAGTAATTATCAACTGATTTATATATGATACAATGTAAATAAACAACAAAATTTTGTTGGGGGTACTAGGGATTGAACCCAGGAGCATTCCAAGCTACATCTCCAGCCCTTTTTATTTTTTGTTTTGAGACAGGGTCTCCCTAAGTTACTGAGGCTAGCTTCAAACCTGTAATAGTCCTGTCTTGGCCTCCCATGTACTGGGATTGCAGGTATGTACTGGCATGCCTGGCTAATAACAATTAATACTACTTTTTACTAAGAAACTGTAACATTTCAGGCATATTTGAATCTACATTTCAATGAATTTTCACAACAATACTGAAAGGCAGATTTTTAAATTGCCATTTTCTTGGTTCAGTTGTTTCTTTTTTCTTTATTATTATCTTTTAAGTTGTCACCTCAGAAAAATTGAGCCTGTTGCCCAAGATATCACAGACATTTGCAACAGGACCCATGACTCAAAACCTAGGTGTTGGTTTTTATGCATGCCACATCATTAAGATGAAGAGCATAAATTTTTCAAGTAATAAGATAGACATCTATGTTATAATTAAATTATTTCTAAGGGATGACACTGGCCACTGTGTAGACCTAGGAATACAAATAAAAAACTCTTGATTCACCTGAAAGACAGAATGAACCAAAATTTTTGGCAACTTTCATCAGAGGATTGAAGACGGGTTGGATAAGGCAATACAATTCTCACTTAAAAAGGAATATTGTTAATAAAAGCCATCGTGAGAAAGATTAATGGTGAAGTTTATGTGTTTGGACATTTTCCTATCTAGGAGCCCAGCTTCATTCTGTTTCTAAGTGAAAGAATAACATCATATAAAAGGTGCTAGGACTCTGGAAGCATACAAAACTGAGTTCAATCCTAAGTTTCTTGCTGAATTATCCTCAAAAAATTTCTAACATTTACATCTCAGTGTTCTTGTCTATAAAGTGGGTCTAATAAACTACTTCCTGGAGCTGTTGAGAAAATTGCATAAAAATGTTTTGTAAAATAATTTAGCACAATATACAGGCTGGATACCCAAGTAGTTGTCTGCAAATATATGCACTGAACTTCCATAATATCACTGAGAATGGGAACTGCTCTTTCTCAAAGGAGATTAGGCCTTTCCAAGGGCAGAGAAAGTCAGGAAAAACACAAAGAAGGGGAGAAGGAAAGGGGACTTGCAAGAAATTGAAGTTGTTTGGAGTAGCTGGTATGGAAAAATGTAACCCTAGGTAAGATGGCGGGTGACATGTGGACAGGTGAATGTGTGTGTGAGTGAGCACCAAAAGGTACAACTGTGGATTACATCTCCTACAAGCAACTGAGATGCTATGACAGCCCCAGGGATTTCTTGTATTTAAAGGAGAATGGAAGCAACTTAAAATGCAGTTACATCCATTCTGTACCAAGGAGATGAGCCCATGTTTTGAGCTGCTGTTTTCACCTCTTCTTTGTTTATCGGGTTTGAGTCTAATTGGTTTGATTGGAATCATGGGAAGCCACTAATTAAAATGATTAACAATATCAATAACAGCAAAGGGAGCAGAAATGCAAGCCTCTTATTTTTAATGGGCTGAACACTGATTCTTGCTGGCTGCATGAATAGAAGTTAATTGAGGAGTGACATGGGATAACAAATTTCTGAAATGTCTATTTTTGTGTTCTTAATAAAGGGCACATTTTCTAGAAGCTGGGAGCTACACAAAAATTATAAATCCTGACAAGATTGTTTTTCTCCCTCACAAACTAAATTAAAACCAATTCCCAACCTCGGAATGTTTGCAGGCAACTTGTTACCGAGGATGACTTCTACTGGGTGCTGTGCTTAACCCTGGTTTTATTTTAGCTTTGCCACTGACCTTTAGGTTATGCCAATCTGCTTTTATTTACAAATGTGATTTCTGCAAATAGGCTTTGAATAGAACAGATTTTAGACACAATAGTGGGACACAGTCCCAGCTCAAGCATAGAAGGAAAGGGCGGACTCTCTGAGCATCTCCTTACCATTATATCTTGACAATGCCTGTCTGGCTTATGTCTGGAACAAAGTGAAGCCATTTGAATGATAACTTTTCTCCACTTAAAATGTTCATTCTTGTATGGTTAGATATAGAATGTCTCCTGAAAGAGCTCATGTATTGATGTTCAGAGTTGATATAATTAAAGCATGAGGATTGTATTTTCATCAGTGGATAAATCCATTGTAATGGATTTACTGGGTGGTAACCTAGGCAGGTGGGGTGTAGCTGGAGGAGGTGGGTCACTTGGGGTATGGTCTTAGGAACTGTGCTTTATCTTTGAATCCCCTTGTTTGCTCTCTTGCTTCTAGCCTCCATGATGTGAGAGCAGAGCCCTTGCTGTCTCCCTCTGTCTGCTTCCTGCCTCTACGCCCTGAGCTCTGCAAATGTAACCAGTCTGACATGGACTGAACTCCTGAAATCTCCAGAACTGAGAGCAAATAAATCTTCCTCCCTCTAAGTTGTTGTGGTCAGGTATTTTGGGTTACACAGCGAGAATGCTGACTGAAACAATTTTCAATTGCTTTGTTCCTGCGGCCCCACACATCTTTTTCTTTGGGGTAGATAAGCTTAATGTCTGGAAAATCACATGTATCTACATTTGGATTATCTTTGCTGACTGCTGAGGCTGAGATAACTAGGCAGAGCCTATAAAATGCCTGGCTTTCCTTTGCCTTCCTACTGACATTGACTCCAGAAGGACTCTAAATAAAGACACAGGGATCCTTGATAGAGTTACTTACACTTTGGAAACCTGAGGTAGTTCTTATTAACAACTCTATATGTACATCTTTACAAGTTTTTGGATATTGATTTTCAATTGTGATTTAACTTTTGAATTATGTATTTTACTTGATGTAAGCCTGACGAACACTTGCATACAATGCCACTGTTTCCAAAATGCATTCACAAGCCACTGCATACGACCTTCTCACCATGCTTCCGTTATTCAAGGAAGGGAACGGAGTGAAACTATAGGGCACAGGTTCTGGGATTCTGAGAACTAAGCTTAGAGACTCTCTACACTGCCTACCCGTCTAACAGGAGGCAAGTTATTTATCCTATGTTTCATTTCTTTACTTTTAAAATAGAAACATACATATTATATACCTAATGTTACTGCTATGAAGATTTGGAAAACTTATTTTTGTAAAAATGCTTAGAATATCACCTGGTCCTGAACAATTAACCTGAACAATGTTAGCTGGTTTACAACTTAGAATACTACCACTACTCAATGAGTTCTTCCTGGGCATGGTAGCTGATCGCATTTGCCTTTGGATCTTTACTGCCTAACACCATGCCTGTCATATAGCAGGTGCTTAACAAAGAACTATCTGCCATTTGCAAGTTGATAAGTCAAAGTTTCAAGACTAAAAGTGACTGCAGTCTTCCATCCTTCAGGTAGAATCAGGATAGGAAACCAAATGGTCTTAAAGTACAATGATTTTCCTACCACAGCCATAACCCTGCTCAAACCAAGGTGACCAGTTACTTATCATCTCGTCCTCTGGACATATTAAAGTGCTTGGCACTGGGAACACTCAGTCAATACTTGATGGATTGAATTTTCTCTTTCAGACACCATCTTCTTATGTTGCAAAATAAAGCAGAAAAGGCTGTTTCGCTGTGTTCTCACTCACCACACAGTTTCTCAGGCTTTCCTCTCTTTTTTCTTTCCTTAAAAAATTCTCTTAGCACATCTGTTTTTAACAACAAAAAATGAAAGCAAGATATACTTTCTTCAAATGTTTTATAGAAATCAAGTGATATAGAAATCAAGTGATAATAAATTAAAAACCAGAATCCAGTTCTGGGGTATCTTCATGGATTACAAAAGCAGGAATCCTGGAGTCTTGAACTCACTGTGGAGATGCTCTTCCTCTCACAATCCCACTCCTGCTAAGCCCCCAAGGCAGGTTTGCTGAACCTTCAGGATTTCAGTAAACACCATTATAAAGCCACTGCTTTGGGCCCAGTAATTTTTGTATGCTCCTGGAAGCAACTTCCATTTATCTAAATTCTTTCGATGTGTTAAAGGAACTGTTTCCAGTTTTCAAAGAGGGTCAACTGAAGTATGTAAATACGGTCCTATGGATCTTCCAAAGTGGCTTAACTAAACACTTAGTGATATGATTGGTAAGCAAGAGAGCAAAGTCCTACTTCCTTTGTATTAAAAAAAGGTAATAAACCTCCCCTTACTTTTAATCTTTTAAAATTAAAGCTGCAATAGCTAATTAGTCAATATGAAGTCAACGAAACTTAAGCTTTCATGTCCTTAATTTCCAAGTGGTCTATCCTGGTTGGCTGGTTGATAATTGGTATATAGGAGAATCTAGATTTAAATTCAATTTTCTTCTTACTTTAGTTCCTACAATTTAACTCAGTTCTCCAGCAATTAATTCCATGAGTCTTGCTATGATGATGAAATGCTCTGCTTCCTGAATGAGTAGTATGCCCTGTCAAATATATTTAAAGCCTGTGTTTACCTAATAGCAAAGTTTCTCAATCTAACATATCTGTTTAGCCTTTCCAGTTAAAACAATGTGCTTGTAGTAGTTATGCTCACCTTGAAGTTCAAATGAGGTCCAGAAAAAAAAAAACATGATAAAGCTATCTTGGTGTTGGTAAATGCAATAGTTCTTTTCTAGGGCTAAAGTTTTCTGAGGATTCTGAATGTAAATTTGATAAATTTGCTACTGTTTAATAAATGTACATAGAATTACAAGATTACATAATATGCTGTATAAAGCTGTATAATCTTTTTAAAATTTAAGTCAAGATACTGAATTTTGTAATTTCTATAAGGCATTTTCAATAATAAATACATATTACTGTAATAATATTTTCCTGTGGGAAAATATGATTCGAATATGTCTTTTTAAAGGTTTTCTTTCTATAATGGCTATCTGTTGTCAATGTGAATAAGCTGGTCTATGCACAATTATTTTACCAGTAAAATAAAAATAAAAAATCAGAAGGGAATTTTCATAAAGAACCTAAATGGTTATATATAAAACATTGGTATGGTAACATAAGCTATTAATGAAATATGAGAAAGTAGATATTTAAACTAATATGAAATGTAAATAAAGTGAATTCAACTTGAAATTCATTTGCATAGTAATTTTCTTAATTATAGATGTTTTACATCTAAATTTGCATTTGAGATTATAAGTTAGGGAATATTGCTTTAATTTTTTTTTCTCAGAGCCGGGTGTAGTGGCGCACACCTGTAATCCCAGTACTTGGGAGGCTGAGACAGGAGGATTGTAGGTTCAAGACCAGCCTCAGCAATGTAGCATGACTCTCAGCAACCTAGTAAGATACTGTTTTGAAAGAAAAAATTAAAAAAAAATCTGCTAGGGGTATAGCTCAGAGTTAGAATGCTTCTGAGTTCAATCTCCAGTAGCACCAAAGAAAACCTTTTTCCCCCCTCAGGAAAATTCCAGAGATTTAACTAAGTCATGCTAATGAATAGGAGAAATGATCAAAAGGTAGAGAAAGGTACCAATTGAGGGAAACTTGCATCTGGCCATGTCCTCCACCCACCTACTAGCCTGTATCTTCTGTGAATGTAAATTACAATTTCAAGTTCATTTTCATTTATAACCTCAATCCAATATCATTGCTGGATATCTGCCTGAGTAAATCCCTTCCCTACTCTAGTGAAATATTAAACAGAATTAAGTAGAGCTAAACAAATAAAACCTGGGGTACGGAACCATATATACAGTTCACTGATTATTTCAGATATAGCTGGCTGACTAATTAACAGAACAATGCCCATTCCCAGTCTTTTTTCCTTGTGGTCTCCACTATGAAAACAACACACCATCCCAGATTCCCTTCCAAACGCAGATGTTCATGTGATACATTCCTGGCCAGTGGGGTATAAAGAGGAGTCTGTTATATCACTGATAAAGTCAGTGCTTTCGAATCAGTGGGACTGACGTGGCCAGACTTGACATTTCCCTTTTACCTTCTTCTTGCCTTGCATATGGATTCCACACTTGCAATGGAGGTAGTCACCCTGTGAGCATGCATAATAGCTATTCATAAAAGGCATCAAACCATGGCTTTGATGTGGTTGATATGCATAATCAAAATAAGTTATTATCTACCTTAGAATTTCTTGGTATGTAAGGAACTTAAGCTTTATTTGTTTAAGACAGTGCTAGTTTGGTGTTCTGGTACAGAGGAAGAACCTCTCTCTCTCTCTGTTGGCAGGGTATCTATTTAGTCTGTTCACTTTGCTTTGTAAGTGAATATCTTTGAATATTTCTCTCACATAAATGATTTTAGAAATCACATCTAAGCTCAGGCTTCTCAAACACTCAGGTTTGAATACCCAGTGAACTTGCTCATTATCTGCTCCAATTATAAAGGAAAATGAAAGCATTAAATTCAGAATCCTTGCCAAGATAACTAAAAGTGGAGGAAAATGAAACCTCCCCAAGTCACTAATATCTAGCATAATATTATTGCAATATTCTTAATAGCACAAGCAACACAAGTACATAGATGGACAATCCATCTGAACCATAAATTTACCAAATATGTATATTAGTGAGCATAGCTTTTAAATGTGTTCACTATAATGAGAATAACCTTCTTTCAGGTAACCTACTGCATAGAAATGCAGATCGATACTTGTAATTCAGAAACCATTTCAGGAAATATCAGAAGCTATCAATTGTCCACTAATTGGAAGATTGTTTTTCTAAGTGAACAGCTACAAAATGCTAACTGTTCAAATCACTATAATCATGCTATTTGTCCTATTCTCTAGAGGAATCTTAAACAAAGCCTGCAGTGATTGCTTTGTTATTTCAAATCTGCCTAGTAATTTTCCAGTGTATTAAAAGACATTCAGTGTTGACACTGTTGGGGAAAAAATTGGGAGTCTGCCTGATGGAACTGCTCATTTTCAGTCAACATAATTACTCTGTATTAACACATCTGCTATTTAAACAATATCACACTTTCATTTTTTCCTTGCTAATAATTAACTTGATGGGATCGTGCATCGTTATTCAACTTGAATAAATATAAGAATCCTTTCCATATTCTGAAATTTGTGCTAAGTCTAATGAAATAATTGGGCTTGAGCTACTGTCAGTCACATAACTCAATTGTATGACCTCCCCAAACAAGTCAAAGAGACTAATTCTTAGAACATATAGCAATTCATGTAATATTGGGGGAAAATCAATGGATATGGAATATTTTCTCTAAGACTTTCAATACAGTGTTCTATCATGAAATGTCCAGTCATTACCAAGGGCTGTCAAAATAATCTTCCTTGCTCACAGTTCTGACCACATTTTTACCTTTCTCAAACCTTCAGGGCTGCCTGTCACTTTCTGTATCAAATTTAAATTATTCTCACTGCTTCAGGGGCTTCCAGCTGCCCTTGTTTACAATGTCTTTCTTAATTTCCCTTTTTCCGTTGTCTACTCACTACAGTCCCTGTACTTCACAGGACTTTATATACTGCAAAATAGTTAATTGGAAGAATGACACATTAAAAGTCAGAAAGCACAGAATGTGAACAAATCTTGAATCTTTTCTTTTCTCCCCACCCCTCATGGAAAAGCTCAAGGGATATTAATAGATTCCCCCCCAATGTATCTTTCTATTGCAACCACTCATCCTTATATGATTACTTTAAAATCTACTGCATGTGTCTCTTTATCTCAAATTCTTTGTCATATACAGCACATAAAAGATATGCAGAATAATTGCAAAGTGAATTTGAGGTCCTGGAGAAAGATTTAGTATTTATGGAATATGTAATTGACTGGCAACATTACTTCAGTACTTCATTTAAGAAGTACTTGCACAATGGAATTTTACTCATCCATAAAGAAGAACAAAATTATATCATTTGTAGGGAAATGGATGGAACTAGAGAATATTATGCTAAATGAAAATCAGCCAGTATCAGAAAGTCAAGGGTTGTATGTTTCCTCTCATACGTGGAAGCTAGAGAGAAAATAGAAAAAAAGGGTGGGGGCACTTTAAATAAATGAAGAGAGATACCCGTAGAATAGTGCAAAGGGATTGGGGGAGAGAGGTGGGGATAGGATACAGGAGAATTGATGAAAGAAACAGTTCAAAAAATGTTATGCCCATATATTAAGGTATTACTACCAATCTCACTAACATGTATGGAGAGAGAGGAAGCGGGAGAGGAATGGGATAAGGAAGGAAATATACCAAGTGATCTGTGCATGTATGTTTGTATCACTTTGAACTTTGCCATGATATATAATTACAATGAACTAATCAAAGTATTTAAAAAGAAACACTTGCAAATATCATCTACTGGGAAAATTAAAATACTCAAGATGGGTCCTACTTTCATTGCTTATCAGTTTATGGTTTCTTTTTGTTTTATTTTATATCATATTGTTTCTTTTTAATTTTTAAATTTTATTCTTTTTTCTTATTATTTTTCATTATTGATTCAATCATGAAATTGTTCTTTGTAACACTGTCTTCATTCCCAGACCCTGGCAGTAAGAGGTTATAATAGGTTGAGATAGGAGCTACCATGTATATCTTCCTTTCCAGAACTTACAGCAATCCCCAGGAGGAAGAGGAGTGAGGCCCTTCATAATTCTCCCCTCTTGGCACTTGTGTTTCATTTCACCATCAATGCTAACAATCCAGTTGCAATTTAACCACTGGGGACATCAAAATAATTTTTGCTTGAAGTAGAGTTGAGACCTTCAGTCTATGCCCTGTGTTCTTGAATAGTTATTTGTTAAATATCTGTTACGCCATTTCCTCTTGTATTAGTCAGTGTTCTCTAGAGGAACACAACCAACAGGATATGTGTGTATATAATTATAAAAAGGGATTTATTAGTTTGGCTTGCATGATCAGATGCTAGATGGTCCCACAATGGCCACACACACACTGGAAAGCCAAAGGACCCAGTAGCTGCTCAGTCCAAGAAGCTGGACACCTCAGAGTAAGAGGGACGAATGATGTAGCCCCAGTCTAAGACCAAATGCCTGAAAACTTCCTGGAGGAGCATTCATGGGAGCTCTTGTAGGAAGAGTGAAGGGGCTGGAGTCTGGTGTCCATAGGTGGATGATAGTAGCTATAGACTCATCTGTCAAGAGGATCCAAGTTTATGTTTGCCTCTGCTTCCTCCTACTACTTTTTGTTCCATCCCACCCTATTGAAGAGTGCTTCCAACACTCAGGGCATCTCTTCCCCCTTAGTTTGTTGTCCTGCATGCCAGTCATCTCTGGAGACACTGTCATAGACACATCCAGAAGTCTCTTAATCCTAGGCCTTTCCTAGGCATCTCTCAATCCAATCATGTTGACAATCCAGGTTAACCATCACACTTGTCCTCATAGTCCCTCTTCAGTGTATCCAGTAAGAAACTACTCTTGACAAGGTTGTCAATGACTGCTTCATTGATGAAGATAAAAGTTTCAGCCTATCTCCTACTTGACATATCAGGAATATCTGACCCAGTTAACCACTGCCTCTCTTTTAATTCATTTCCACCTCACCATTCAGGACACAATTTCCTCCTTTTCTTCCATTCTTGCTGATAGTTCTTCTTATTCCTCTTTGCTGGTTCTTGGTCATTTTCCCCACCTCTAATTGCTGGAGTGCCTCAGGGTTCCATTTAGGTACCCCATCCTGTTTTTGACATTATTATTCTTTTGATGACCCTATCCAGATTCATACCTTTACATATTCATACCTTTACATAGTTGTTACACTATGCTAACAACTCCCAATTCCATCTCCATGTTATGGACAATGAAAGTTCATGTGAAGCTACTCTTAAGTGTGTAATAAGCCCCGTAAATGTAACATGACCACAGCCAAATGCTTTAAGATTTCTCTAAAACAGTTTCATTCGATCTTCCCAAACTCAGCGGAGAAGGGTTAAAACCCTTTGTTCAATTGAATTCACTTCACTCAAGAGAAATACTTTGGAGTCATGCTTGACTATTTTCTTCTTTATCTCTCACAACCCATATCCAATTGGTCAAGAAAGCATGTTAGTTCAGAATATATTGGCATCTGAGTATCTCATCATTTCTTCCTCTATTTCCCTGGTCCACCCCTCCAATCTCTCACTGTACCATTGAAATAACCTCCCATCTGCTCTGTTTCAGCTAAGAACTTTATTCTGTGCAACATTTCCACAAGCTTCTCTTCACTCTTAAAAGCCACATATCTTGTATTCTCTAAAAAGTCCTGATGTCCCCTATCCCTACCTTCATCTCAATATCACTTCCCCGGGGTAGCTGTTATTTAAAGTCATCCACAGAAAAAAAATATGTATTTTGGTTCTAGGAAGTGGTGCAGTGCTATAACAAATATCTAAAAAGTACACAAGTGGCTTTGGAATGTGGTAATTGTCAGAGGTTGGAAGAATTTGAGAAAAAGCTACCTTGAAAAATTGTTGGCTTAAATATAAATGTTAAAAAATCTGCCAGTGAGAGTTTGGAAGGCAGTTAAAAAGTACAGTACAGAAAAGTTCTATCATCTTAGAGAAAACATATATCCTCATACCAAAATGTTGGTTGAAATATGAATTAAAAAGGCTTTTCTTGAGAGTGCTCAGAAGGAAATAAAAAGAAAGCTAAGGAGAGGAGATCTTTCTTATATGGTGGCAGAAAACTTGTCTTTCAGAATTAGAGAAGAGAACTTGCAAACTGTGAACTTCAATATTTAGCTAAGGATATTTCTGAGCAAAACACTGAAGATGTGGGCTAGTCTGAGCTCACTGCTTATAGTAAAATGGAGGAAGAAAATAATAAGTTGTGGATGAAATTACTCAGGGTACCAAAAATGCTTAAATTATGAGATACAGTATTAAAAAACTGTTTCTGGACAGAAGACCAAGGGTGAGGTTGAACATTTTACTGGTACTTGAAGGATTAGATATGTGATTCATGGGTCCATACAACTCTCTAAGCAGAAGTAAGGAAGAGAGATAGGGTTATCCAGGTAAGATCTGTTGAGAACCCTCTTATCTGATGCTACAAATCCCTATAACATACATAGAAGTCCTGTAAAGTTTTTGAGAATACTATACCATCAGAAACACTGTTACTGCCAACCTGGACTGAAAGGGACAGAGACAGAGTAAAAGAATGAAAGGTACAGTTGAAATAATGCTGTGTACATATGTTAAACTACAATCTCAATCTAAGATACACATATGGAGAAGGGGTGGGAGGCGGGTAGGACCCAGAGGGAAAAGCTCCATGAGTCATATGCATGTATATTCCTATCACTCTGTAACTCAGTAATTACAATGCACCAATAACTCTCAAAAATTCTACTGGCAGAAAACAGGTTGATACAACGATTCAGCTACAAACATATGCTACATCTTAAGAAGAGTGGATCCAATGGGTGGTGGAGGTCTACAAGTCAGAGGCCTGGACCCAGAGGGTGGGGGTGCCTATCCAAAGAACAGAAGTATTGATCCAAAGGTCATATAACCTTGAGCCACAGAGGCCTTGCATACTAATGGAGCTTGCCTAGTTGAATTTTGAAATTGCTTGTGATCACTAACTTCTCTCTCTCTATGCCTATGACTATTATCCTATACTTGTCTCATCGCTTACTTTTTGGTAACTTGTTTTCTAGTTTCACAGGGCCAGAGATGGAAAGGAATTTTGCTTCAAGATAGATCATAACCAGAGTCTCACTCATATCTTATTTAGATAAGGTTGAGGATGAGATTTGGGAGTTTGAGCTGGTGATATTGCAATAATTTGTTATAGCAGCCACAGTAAACTTAATCCAGTAAGAAGTTCTCTGCTTAAAATTGCAACTCTCTCATGATCTCTATAACCTTCCCCTGCTTCATTTTATTCATGAATGTCTTCATAACCTATGTATTTAAATTATTTTTAAATAAAACCTGATATGCATACTTTTTTACTTCTTTATTTTGTTAGCTATCTGTATCACTATTATGATTAAAGATCAAAAAGAGCAGCAATTTTTATCTACTTCTGTTTTTCACTACGGTATCACCTATGCCTTGAATAATAACACTGGTACAAAACAAGTGCTTGAAAATGTTTTTGAAGCCAGGCACGGTGGCACGCACCTGCAATTCCAGTACATGGGAGGTTGAGACAGGAAGATCGCAGGTTAAACGACAGCCTCAGCAAGTAGTGAGACTCTCAGCAACCTAGGGAGACCCAGGTTTCAAAACAAAAAATAAAGAGGGCTGGGGTTTAGCTCAGAGGTAGAATGCCCTAGGCTCAGCCCCAGTATCACACACACATACACATACACAAAAAAACACACACAGAAAAGAAAATGTTTTTGAATGAGTAAAGTAATATTTCCTATATCCTCACACAATTTGTCCACTCATCCATCCTTTCACATTGCAATTCTTCTCTCCATCCTCTCTCTCTCTCTCTCTCTCTCTCTCTATTACTACAGGTCACCCCCTATGTAACTGGTATGTGTATTCAGTAGTGCCGGGATTTGTGCAGAGTATTTAATGTTATAGGAGCCTTGGTTCAAATCGTAGGCTGCTTTTATCTTTGTTGGGAAGACAGATGGTAGTCGAACTATTAAAACACTATGCCATGATCCTGCTTCCCGGGGAAACAAAGGGTACCACAGGAACCAATTAGAGGAATGTCTCATCTAGATGAGAAGTCTTCAAGGAACATTTCCTCATTATATAACACTAGAGTATCATCTTTCTTACAACCTATGGATAATGGAAATCTTCTATAAATAGTTCTCAAATTCACTTCTGATTATATCACGGTGACGAATGAGCATTTGCAAGGGAATGAACGCTGGCTTTGAAATTCATTTCAGCCTAAAGCATACTAATCTTTATGTGAGTAGAGAGAGGTGATCCCGCCTATCACCTCAAATCTTCATTCTAATTCCCCAGAAAGAATGGCCAGTCTGAAGCACAATTTGAAAAACAGAACAGAATACTTTTGACTTTTGTAGGCAAATATCCTGAGATAAATAAAGCATGCATCTTTTCCTAGTGTTCAACATTTTTGCTGACCATGAAAAAAGATGAAGTGAAGGAGGACGAAAAAGAGGAGAAGGAGAAAGAAAAGGGAAAAGAGGAGAAGGAGGGGGGGAAAGAAAAAGAAACAGGTAGCAGCATTATTTTAGAGGCAGGCATATTTGAATTGTTTTGATTGTGGTACGAGAGATTGAACCTAAGGGCATTCTACTTCTGAGCTAGACCTCCAGCCCTTTTTATTTTTTAATTTTGAAACAGGGTTTTGCTAAATTATCATTGCTGGCCTTGAACCTGTGATCTTCCTGTCTCAGCTTCCCAAGTACTGGGATTACAAGCATGTGCAACTGTGCCCTGCCAAGCTTATGGTGATTTGACTTTACATAGTACGGCCTAGTGAACTGAGTCTGACACCTGAGAGTTCAAAGACTTCAGATAAGTCACTTGTATCTGTACCTCAATTTATCATTTGTGAAATTAATTTAGTATGATTTCCCTGGCCTACCCATGGGAAGTATCACAAGAATCAAATAAAAGCATGTGAAGATATTTTGAAATCTGTAATTGCTTTACAAACATAAGTTTTTTTTCATGAAGTTATTTGATTGAGATTCTGTCATGTGTCAAACGCTATTTATGGTTATTTCAAAATCACAGACTACTCTGAGGTTTGCCACAGAGAGAACTGAGGACATTAAACTTTAGATATTCTTCTTGACGATATGGGGAACAATGTGTGGTTTGAAACACAGCAAAAACGGCATAATGGTGAATTATAATGGCATAAAAGAGGTCTTTCATACATTGAAAAGAATATTCAAAAAATTTTGGATAATGGAAATTCAACGTCCTACCCAGAAGCAATGGGATAAATTTTCTTAGATGTGTGATAAGAGCAAGTGGCTCTTTTTCACGTGCAGCTATTGTTCATTCGGTAGTCATTGCCATTCCTGAGGAATGAGTAACAAGATCGCGCTCCCATCTGGCATTCTGTGGCTGAGAATAGCCGTAGCATAAGGTAAAATGTCAGTGGTAAGAAGCAGTGGTTTATGTCATTTGTAAAATCTAATCACAGATTTAAACATCAATGGGGCCCTAACATTGCAGGAAATATTCTAATGCTAGTGGATCCTACTACACAGAGTAGGAAAAGGAGATTAGAGCCAGAAAAAAATGGTTTTGTATCATGAATCCACTAACTAAATTGCTTTTGCCATTTAGTCCCTTCCTTCTTGATTTTCCTTATCTGTAAGATTGAAACATTAATAACCCCTAGTATGGTTAGATATAGAAGGTCCCCTGAAGAGCTCCTATATTAATGTTCAGAGGTGATATAATTAAACCATGAGGGCTGAAATTTCATCAGTGGATAAATCTATTGTAATGGATTTACTGGGTGGTAACCTTGGCAGGTGGGGTGTGGCTGAAGGAGGTGGGCCCCTAGGGGTGTGGCCTTAGGGACTGTGCTTGCATCTTTGAATCCCCTTGCTTGCTCTCTCTTGCTTCTGGCCTCCATAATGTGAGAGCAGAGCCTTTGTTCTCTCCCTCTCTCTGCTTCCAGCCACCATGCCCTGAGCCCTGCAGACTCAGCCAGACATGGACTAAACCTCTGAAATCTCAACAATTTTGAGTAAATACATCTTCCTTCCTCTAAACTGTGTGATCAGTTTCTTTGGATTACAGTAGTGAGAATCCTGACTGAAACAAGCCCTACTTTGCAAAGTTGTTTGAAGAATCAAAAGCATGTATATGTTCTTTGGATTATAATATGCTATATACAATTTAGTGGTGACTGCTGTTTTTGTAGAAGTGAAAATAACTAAGCAATGCTTTTCTCCCCCCCCAATAACAAACGAAATCTTCCTTAATGAAGTCACAGTGCACAGCCACACTGCTACCAAGTATGTCAGTGGTGTGGTAACAGTAATCAAAACTACCTTAAGGTGGTCTCAGCAATTTTCACCAAAAGACATGTGAGAAAATATTGTGAAAACATCTTCATGCTGGTAATAATGCAGCAAATAGACTTCAAGTCCTTTTTCAGGCCCAGAGTCAAGTGAGGATTGAAGGAAAAGGAAACTGTAAGAGAACAACCCAAGGCCTCCTGGATAGTGGAGAAGGGTTAGGGATTCTCACTCAGAATGAAAAGACAGTTCCTTACAGAGACTAAGCTAACTGAAATAGAGTTTAACATGACGAGAACTAAATTTATAAACCACCAACCAACCAACAAACAAAACAGGGTATCCTTTCTTTAGCCTTCCAGAGACTGACCAGGAGAATTTGCCTCCCTAACTGCTTGACATACAGCACTAGAGATTTAGGCAATGAGGGGCACTGATCATCAACATGAGAGGGACATCAGACTGAGGGTTCCAAAATGTAGCATCTTAAAAGAAAATAGAAAAGCAGAGTTCCACCAAATGGTGCTAGTGCAGTGGGAATTATATCTCTTAATTCCCATGGATATTCTCTGGCATGTAGCTAAAAGTCCTTACATACAAACCTAGCCTACATGGACATGAGAGAAAAAAATAAAAAACTGCCAATAACCCCGGGTGTGGTGGCACATGGCCTGTAATACCAGGACTTGGGAGGCTAACACAGGAGGATCGCAGGTTTGAGGCCAGCCTCAGCAACTTGGCAAGGCCCTCAAAAATGTATTGGAACACTGTTTCAAAATAAAAATTAAGGCAGGCATGGTGGCACATGCCTGTAATCCCAATACATGAGAGGCTGAAGAGGAGGATAGCAGGTTCAAGGCCAGCCTCAGCAATTTATCCAGATACTTTTTCAAAATAAAAAACTAAAATAGGGCTGCAGGTATAGCTCAGAGGTAGAACACCCCTGGGTTCAGTCCCCAATACCACAATAATAAATAAATACATAAATAAATATATAAATGAAAAATAAAATTAAAAATAAGTAAATAAAAAGGGCCAGGAGTGTAGCTCAGAGGTAGAATGCCCCCGGTTTGACCCTAGTACTATATACACATGCACACTCACGTAGCTGCCCATAGAGAAGAATCCTGGAGACTGAAGGGTAGAAATTTCTGGCAGGAGTTGAGTGTTAGCTATTGATATTGGCATGGCTCAGTAGATGAGAGTTTGAGCTCTGTTTTTACAATGCCTGGGTTCCTGTCCTGCCTTCTACATTTATCAACCACATGGTCCTGGGTGACTTAACCTGAATGGAGATTATAATAATCGCTTCTCCCTCCTAGGGTAGTCATGACAAATACCTGAAACATTTAAATGCTTAAAACAACACCTAGCACAAAATGAGCACAGGAAGAATGACAGATATGAGTTGCCACTATCATCAATACTATTATGAGATCAATTGCCATCATCATCGGTGTCCCTATTAGTCATATTATTTGTCCTGCATGTAGAATTTTTCTGCAGAGAAGTTAGAGCATGGGATGAAAGCCAAAGTTTTTTCTCTCTCTGGGAATAAAATGAATCCCTTTTTGAAAAGCCTTTCAAAATAGTTAATTCCATAAAAATCACCAGTATAAAGAGAGGCTATATTCCTTAATGAAGGGAATGGGAATACACTCTTTTGTTCTTATTTTAATTAATAGTAATAAAACTGGATATGTGTTCATTCAAGAATGATAATTTTCAATGGATGAGACTCTTGGGGCTCCCCAAAGTTTAGGCAACTTTTATCCATGGATACCTTCTTTTCTGCTGTCTTGTGGAAGTCATTTTAGAACTGTAGACTCAAAGATAAGGTCTTCTTGTTTAGGAAATAAAGACCTATCACATAGTACTGTGTGAGTCAGCTTTCCAATAGAATGTGCAGACTCCAGGTGAGGGAAATGGGAGTGAGATTTACAGCATCTAAGATCCCTTCAAATGCAGAGACTTCATAGGCAGCTGGGAGAGGGTAAGAGCTTGTAATTCAGGATAAGAGTGATTATGACAGGAAAGTATACCTAATAACCACTTTTTAAGCCATTTATGTGGAACAGGTAGACAGTGTAGTACCTGGTGAACATAATCTCATTTTATTCCTCCAGCAACCCTAGAAGGTGTTTTTATTAACCTCATTTTACAGGTGAGGAAACTGAGAAACAAGATGGTGACATCCTTTCAGAAATGATTAGAAGATGATTAGAAGGACCGAGCGTCCCATCCAGTCTTCACAAACTCTAAAGTCCTTGCTCTTCCCACAGTGTGAAGCCTTTGGGAGCCCCTTTCCCTGCCAGCCTTTCCCTCAACTCCTCATCAGTCAGGAGTTGAGGTATTGTCATCCCCTTGTTACAGGTGAGAGGGCTGAGGCCACACAGAACCCCAGAAAGCAGATTTGGCATTCATTATGAGCCACCCCATAAACACTGCCTAATAGCTTTTGATTTTCGGGTGGCAAGGAATGTTTTCCCTAAATTGCTGATTGAACGTGGTGTCTACCACCCTTCCACTAGCAAACCTTCTCTTGGCCAGGGAGGCAGCTGAGCACCAGGCTCCAAAGTCAGCATGCCCACCTCTGAGGCAAGGACCTGTCAGTCACTGGCCACTGAACTTGGGAACATTCATCTTTGGAGTCTCTAATTCCTCATCAATAAACAATGACCCCTGAGGATTTGTAGGTCATATTAAAGCAAAGGAATAATGCCTGGGACACCAGAAGCCCTAGAAACTTCAATGTTGTTATTGTTGATCCAGAAGATGTTAGAATATATTTTCTCAATGTGGTCCTTAGACCACTGCCTCAGAATCTCTTAGGGCAGGGAACCTGGAAGATTATGCTAAAAGCCCAAAACCTGTTCTGATTTAGTAGTCTAGCTGATACCTGAGGTTTTATTTTTCTCACAGGCTCCCAGGTAGGACTAATGATGCTGGACCAGATTACCCTTTAAGTAGCAAGAAACTAGGGTCCTTTCTTAGCTTCAGATTCAGGGATGGGGAATGGAGAGCTCTGTTTAGACCTAGCAAATCAAAAACCCTGGGGAGGAGACCCTGGAGACTGACCATTTAACTCACTCTCAAAGAGATTCTAAGGCATGCCGAAACTTGAGAAGGCCGTGAGAGAGGCTTCAGTTGGTTCTATTAACATTATTTGACAGTGCAATTCACAGGAGATACAGCCTGATCGAATTCCTGATTCATCATCATGACTTCAGGGTAAAATGCTTCTGATGCTAAGACACCCTCATCTTTTTCTGTAACCGAGGTAATGAGTCAATTTTCCAAACAGGGTAAGTAGATAATCCCTCTCAATTTACTAACATAATTCATTCAATATTAAGAAGCAGTAGGAAAGGCATCCATTTTGCAAGCTCAACTAAGCAGTAGTTTTCTAGCTCAAATATTAGGGGCCATAAAGAATTTCATTCAAGGTTGACAGTTTGAGTTAACAGTTTCTATTTGATATTGGTGTTCTCCTCTTTTCCCTGTTTCTTGAGGGTTTTCTGGGTATAGAGCCAGAGTTTTATTGGAGAAAATCTGTTATGTAAGCTCCATTTCATTCATTTTATGGACAAAGAAGCTAAAGTTTCCTTCAGTTTTTTTTTTTTTTCGGTACCGGGGATTGAATGCAGGGGCGTTCTACCTCCGCGCTACACCCCC